>SEYY01021951.1:95000-105000 GCA_009176605.1 Armadillidium nasatum
ATTAACAAGAAGATTTGGAAATATATCAATTCTTCCATCTTATCTCTGATAACCAGTATGGCTTTCGTAAAAAACGATATACTGGTAATCTTCTTTCCCTTTTCTCTAACTCTTGTCCTTCTCTCTTCGGCATTTCGGTGAATGATTTTCATTCGCGCTGGAGATATCGATAAACTTTCGATAGAGTCGGCACAAAGCTTTGATTTCCAACTTCCCTATTTCGGAATCTTTCCGTCTTTCTGTGGCATTCTCTTAGACTCTTTTCTGGTCGTTCTATAGCAGCTTTTGTAGATGGCCGCCTTTCTTTTTTTAAATCTATTAATTTATAGATCCTCAGAGATCTGTCCCATTTCTAACTCTTTTTCTACTTTTCATTAATGACTTTCTCTCCGCTATTTCATCACCCATCCATTCCTATGCCAATGATTTCACCCACTCTTCATTTCTCCATTCTCTTTCACAGAGTCTTCCTTCTCTATCCGACTCTTCGACCCCAGACTTAACAACTTTGTTCAATATTACCTGTACTCTACTGTTAAAGTCTGGAGCACATTCGCTTTACCTCTTTTCCCAACTTTCTATGACTTATATAATTTCAAATGCCGTGTTTCGGGACGTGTCGGCCATTAAGGACCAGATATCAGGTATTTTCCCAACTCTGGCGTTTGCCCACCAAAGTAAATAAAGTAGTATATATATATACATATATATATATATATATATATATATATATATATATATATATATATATATATATATATATATATATATATATATATATATATATATATATATATATATATATATATATATATATATATATATATATATATATATATATATATATATATATATATATATATATATATATATATATATATATATATATATATATATATATATATATATATATATATATATATATATATATATATATATATATATATATATATATATATATATATATATATATATATATATATATATATATATATATATATATATATATATATATATATATATATATATATATATATATATAAGACCACAAGAAATGCTAGGTCATATTTCCAATTGTTGATACATGATACGTTATTAAATAGAGCTCGTATTGTTATTTCCATCTACTTACACTTAATTTTAATAGGCTTTTTTATTGCGCTTGACATTTCAATTATTTCATATTATGCTATCCAGAATATTCGGCTATGTTAAAATGATGACGTCATGCTCATATATATATATATATATATATTATATATATATATATATATATATATTTTAGAATAATATATATATTATATATATATATATATATATAGCTGCGTTCAGAAACCGAGCAAAGGCGAGCGGATCGCTGGCTTTTTGGCTGATAACCGTTTTTTCTCAACCTTCTGTGAGTGTGACGTCATAGTTCGGTGCCGACGTCATATAAAAATTTCAAAAAATAGAGCCATCTTTTCGCTCGTTGAAGGACTATGGGGTACAGGGCGCTCGGTTGCGCTTAAATGGCTTTTGTGGCGTTTTTGTAAACAATAGAACTGGCGTACGCCATATTCCATGTAGAAATAATTAGGTTTTAATTCTGTTTTCCTGCCCGTTTTTAATTTTTTTATGTGTAATATGTATTAAATAGGCTAAATAAATGTGTAATTAATGTGTTGTCAAAGTAATTATGAACTGAAAACCATTGAAAGCCTAAAAAACATTTTGAAATTGCCCTAGGTTTAGGCCCTAGGGAACATTCGAAGAGAAGTGACTTGTGTTTGTTAAATTCTGGTTTAAATTCCCCTTAATTAAAACGTTTAAATACCTTTTTTGTGTAAAGGATTATTAGAAAACCCAAGAACAACCATGTTAAGTGAAATATGTCAGATTAACTAAATCTGTTGAAATGGCATGAGCAAACTGTAGCATTTTGGGCAAAGGGCCTATTATTTGAATTTTCAGTAGATTTTGAATATTAGCACATTTACCATACCCATATTAACCTGTATATCATATCCTTTATTATGTAAATTTATAGTACTTTTATATTTAAGATTTACCTTTTAATCAAGTCATTAGAAGAGTACATAGAAATTTTAATATGGTTTAGCCCAAGAACACACACACACACACACATATATATATATATATATATATATATATATATATATATATATATATATATATATATATATATATATATATATATATATATATATATATATATATATATATATATATATATATACATTGTAAATTTTCTAAGAAATTAATCTTGTTGAAGTAAGAGGTAGCTTTATTTTTTTAGTTATATATATATATATATATATATATATATATATATATATATATATATATATATATATATATATATATATATATATATATATATATATATATATATATATATAATACTGCAAATATCAAAACCATGGAAATTAAAAATTTCCTATAATTATGTTACCAAAAACTAAATTTGCTATAATGAGTAACATTCTAATACCTAGTACAAATATTATTATTATTATTAAAATTATAGCTTTGTTATTTACCCTTTACCTTTTTTTTTTTTTTTAATCATATTTTCAGGATATGTCCAATACTGAGCACCAGTACTATACCTGTACTAGAAAATACTGATACTATATTTAATTTTATCCCTAGTGTTTTTATATTTCCTTAACTTATGTAATTTTGTACATATTTTTTATTTGTAAAATATTTTTATAACCTAATCATTTTGGTATTGTGTATAAGAAATTAAAAAAAAAAAAAAATTCCGTGAATGGCAACAGAATTGTTTGGTATAAAAAAAATTGTTCTAAATAAAAAATATGTATCTCGCCTAACTATACACCCTCTGAAAATTTTATGAACTTTGATTGAAAAGAAAGATTTTGATTTTTCTGATTATGAATATTCATAGGCATATAAAATTTTTGAGTAGCTGACATAAAAAATTCAGTTATAAGAAAAATAAATAACAATGATTTAACAATATACAGGTCAATTATCAAATCATTTTGACAAAGGGAATGTGCTGAAAATTTTGCATAAAATTTTCTCCCATGTCTTTAATTTTTTTTTTTTTTTTTTTTTTTTTTTTTTTTTTTTTTTTTTTTTTAAATTTTGTTTTAGATAGTCTATTAGATAGTCTATTATTATAGACTATTTTGTTTTAGATATTCTATAATAATATTATTGCTCATTTATATTTATAAAAAGCACTACAGAATAGCCATTTTTAAATAACATTGAATGGTTAGTTTTAACCTGTGCAAGTGGTTAGTTTTACCCCAGTTGATTTTTTGCATCATCTTCAATTTTAAATTTTTTTTTAAAAAATATTAATTTTCATATTTCTGTATACTTTTTTTTATATAAAAATATTCAAGAAGGTTCATATTTCTCAAAAAGATTATTCACACAGTATATCAACTAATCCTGATTTTTCACATCTTTCGAAAGTTGAGGTTTTTGAAATTTTGATTAGTTTTACTTCTTTTACGTTCATATATATATATATATATATATATATATATATATATATATATATATATATATATATATATATATATATATATATATATATATATATATATATATATATATATATATAGATATTATTATTTGTTTTTATTTTCTATTTCAGTTTTGTGTGATTTTTCCTTACAGGTATGAAAAAAAAAGTAAAGTAAAATTAAAAGCATAATTAAGCTTCTTGGGAGTTTGACTGTATTATATGTGTTGTAACCTCTTCTTAACTTAAATTGCATATGTTAGGGACTGGAAAATTAGTTGTAGTGTTAAAAAAATGAAATGAGGATGTGAAATGAGTTGATATTAATTATAATTATGATGTATAATATAATATATATATGTTTTGAAGGTAGGAATAATGGCTGTCTTTGATAAGCTCATGTGACCTCTAACTTTACTATATATATATATATATATATATATATATATATATATATATATATATATATATATATATATATATATATATATATATATATATATATATATATATATATATATATATGTATATATGTGTGTAACCCTTTAAAACATGCTTCTGAAAACATAAATATGATATAAAATTCTTATTTCCCAAGTATATTTTAAATTTATTTTCTATGCTTTACTTTTAATACATTTAATATTTACATTCCAAGTTAATTTTTGGTCAAAGTACAGGACATTTTTTGTGAAGCTCTGTTTTTCATTTTCTTCCAATTCATGGATACTTTAAAGGCAATTATTTAGAGTACATTTTGTAATGAGAGTACAATAGTTTTATTTATTGCCACACTTTTTTTTTTTTATCATTCTGCAAATGAATATAAAGCTTTCTGAATTATCTCAAAATCCACCTGAAGATTTGAATTTAAGAGCAGAGGTGCCTAGAGAATTGTATAATATATTTGTATCAATAAAGGAGCATTTAGTTAATCTATTTTATTTACAGCTACTAATTAATCAAATTTTCATTTGTGATTTAAAAATTTAAAAATTATTATTGTTATTATTATTCTTTTGGTATCTAGCATGATATTTAAAAAGGAAAAAAATTTTGAATATAGTATAATATAATTTATTATGAGATAGCAAGAACTTGAACTTGTTTTTTGAAGTATGACTCAAATTCAACTTTATATATATATATATATATATATATATATATATATATATATATATATATATATATATATATATATATATATATATATATATATATATATATATATATATATATATATATATATATATATATATATATATATAATTTTTTTTTTCCAGTTTTATTAATTTTTCTTTAAATATAAAATGTTGTTTAAGGAATAATGACTGAAAAGATGAAAAAGGATGAAAAAGATTTAAAAAAAAAAAAAGTAATATGCAGGTTTGTATTTTAAATTCAGTTTTAGTCATATTAATTTCTTGTAAAATGAATATTTTATATATCCCAGTACTGTATAATAAAAGGTCATATATATATATATATATATATATAT
Source organism: Armadillidium nasatum (assembly GCA_009176605.1). Lineage (NCBI taxonomy): Eukaryota > Metazoa > Arthropoda > Malacostraca > Isopoda > Armadillidiidae > Armadillidium > Armadillidium nasatum. The sequence continues at coordinate 100,007 of SEYY01021951.1, forward strand.
ATATATATATATATATATATATATATATATATATATATATATATATATATATATATATATATATATATATATATATATATATATATATATATAAGGGATGGAGTAATACCAAAATTTTAACCAATACCAATAATTTTAAGCCACCCAATATCAAGTACCAATATGAATCCTCTAGAATTTACAGATGCCAATTTTTTTTTCTCAACTCATGAAGGTTGAATCAAGATTGAAAATATTCAATAACCATAAAATTTAGGTTTTCTTCTGTCCATAATACCTAGTTATTTTGAAGTCACATTGCTAAACATAACAATAGATATATAAGTGATGTATGGTTGACCCCACCAAGACTTTTCATCTGACTTTCCCTAGTACAAGTGCTTGAAAGTTCAGATAGCAAATCATATCTTGTTTCCTCTTACAGTCTTTATCCTCAAATTTTTTTTTTTTTTCTTGTTCTTTCATTGATTTAGCTGGACTTATTAACTTTAGAATTTTCAAGTCCTTTGCAATATTTTCTATATTTTGACATCATAATTTTGTTCCTTTACCAACAGAGAATGCATATGAACCACTGTTTTTTGATACACATCAGACCTTAGGAACGTTTTCAAAAATGGAATGGATTCTTTTCAATAATTTCAAAGAAGTTTTCAAGATTTGAGAAGAACCAAAAACGAAGAAATAATTATTATTATTATTATTATTATTTTTGGTAGTAGTAGTATAGAAAAAAAATACTTAAATTTATTTCTTTGTTCATTTTTAAGTTTTGTTTATTAGTCAAATTTTTAATTTAATTATATGGCAAAAACTTTTTTTTATGTATTATTATAAATATCCTACAAAGTGTATTATCAATATTCGGACATTCTAGTTAAACATTCATTTCGATCTCCATACATTTTCAGTTCAAATAAACATCTCCAACATTTAGATTAAAATTTTCTCCATTTAGAGATTGGAAAGTGTAAGATGTTTATGAAATATTCTACATTTTACCTAGTATATACTTCAGTCACTTAAAAACTTGTCTATTATAACTTGCTGTTTTATTTTTCAAAGGAAAAAAATTTAAATTAATGATTCATAATGTTGTTGAACCCAATATTGAAAGTATTGAAAAATGAGACCGTTATTTTTTTTTTTTTATATTGAAAAACTTTTAAATACATTTTAAAAATTTTTTATAAAGTAAATCATTGGGTACGTGAACATAAATGATGATGATGATTAACACATCTCTACGTTTTTCTTTTCTTCTTTGAGATGGTGATTACATTAGGTAGATTGGTTATAATGAAATTGATTACAAATGACTAAAAAGTGCTGATTTATGTGAAGTACTAATATAATGGTAAGTTTTTGTTCATGGAAGTTAATAAAGTACATTGTTTGCTCGTAAGTTTATTTTCATGTGGGTGAAACATGAATCTTTAATGTCTTTCTCAATTCAAAGTACTTAATTGTATGTAATCTGAATGCTTTTTTGATACCTCCAATATAGATTACATCGACTGACTACAAAAATTCTGGAAGAAGCTTGCCAATTATTTTTTTTAAAAATAGGATTATGAATCAATTATGATTTTTTTTATGTTGCCACTAACGGGCAGAGCCCTTTTCAAGGAGGGGGCATAATTAAGAGATAAAAAATCCATCCAATTCCGAACCTAACGTAGATCCCTCAGGTGGACGCAGACAGAGAGGTAGGTTAAATACAGGAGGAAAATCAGACTTAGGAAGGATGTTCCCAGAACAGAGGTGGCTGCAAAGAAGGAGGTACCACAACATGCAAGTCTAAAAGTTTGCCAAGCTCTCAAAATTCATGTCAAGCAAGGCACCCCTTGTGTTGCGATGGCGACGCAATGGTGCTGGAATGCGAGAGGTCAACTCCCTCGAGCATCTGCTATCGTAGTACCTATAGAGAAGAGGGAGTTTGAAAGTAGGGAACAGTTTATTAGTCTCTTAGCCTTTGACTCAACTTTATCCAAAAGAAGGGTGAAACCGGAACCACCCCAAATGTGAGAACAGTACTTTATACAAGGACGGATAAGACCATTTTATAGTTAAAGTAACTTCTGAAGAAAAAAATTCCCGTAACCCTGAACAGAACCCTCAGCTTTTTAGAGGACACCTTAGCAACCGTTGTGATATGAGGTTTCCAAGATAATTTATTGTTTATGTTCAGACCAAGAACATGTTCACGGGAGAGCCATGGAAGGAGTGTAACAAATAAAAATAATGATTAATAGAATTATCTGGTGTTCATAGATAGCACTGAAAAATGGTAAAATAATATTCGTTCAAGGAAATCTAATATTTATTTTCACATATTTTATATTTAATACTAAAATATTTTCATACATAAATTATATATCCATTGAAAGGCATAAAAGTCTCTCTCTCTCTCTCTCTCTCTCTCTCTCTCTCTCTCTCTCTCTCTCTCTCTCTCTCTCTCTCTCTCTCTCTCTCTCTCTCTCTCTCTCTCTCTCTCTCTATCTCTATATATATATATATATATATATATATATATATATATATATATATATATATATATATATATATATATATATATATATATATCCATTGAAATTAATTAAGGCACGAAAGTCTCTCTCTCTCTCTCTCTCTATATATATATATATATATATATATATATATATATATATATATATATATATATATATATATATATATATATATATATATATATATATATATATATATATATATATATCCATTGAAATTAATTAAGGCACGAAAGTCTCTCTCTCTCTCATATATATATATATATATATATATATATATATATATATATATATATATATATATATATATATATATATATATATATATATATATATATATATATATATATATATATATATATATATATATATATATATATATATTATATATATATATATATATATATATATATATATATATATATATATATATATATATATATATATATATATATATATATATATATATATATATATATATATATAAAGTTGTACGGTACGTCAAAATTTACTTATAGGTGTGTTTTCATCGTTGTTTGTTCGTAAGTTTGTTTTGTTGTGATCTGTGATCAAATTTTAGCGTTCAGAAAATCGAGATGGATCGCTACGTCATCAACTCCATCTAAGAGCTTGGTGATTGGCTGCTTATTATCTACCAATAAAATTGACGTATTCGCATTTTAGCGAGCGCTCACTTTTGCTCGGTTTCTGAACGCAGCTATATATTATTATATATTTATATAATATATATATTATATATATATATATATATATATATATATATATATATATATATATATATATAATATATATATATATATATATATATATTATATATATATATATATATTATATATATATATATATATATAATATATATATATATATATATATATATATATATATATCATTCATATTTTAAATGCACATCTATATCAAAAAATGTTGTTTTACCCAAATAAATGAATAGTCTTTCAGGCTTTGTTATACAATACTACATTTAAAGGCAATGTTCACTATCATTATATACAAGTATAACTAAAATACAAAACCAGTAAATACAAATGTTAATAGACATTCTTCATACAAACTATTGCAAACATCCCTGAATTAAATCTGTTGTTTGACTGAACACAGTCATGTCGTTTATCTAAATAAATTGTAAAAAAAATTTCATTTGATCTTAGCAACAATGAACCTAATATCTGTTAACCAATATGTTTATAATATATATATATATATATATATATATATATATATATATATATATATATATATATATATATATATATATATATATATATATATATATATATATATATATATATATATATATATATATATATATATATATATATATATATATATATATATATATATATATATATATATATATATATATATATATATATATATATATATATATATATATATATATATATATATATATATATATATATTATATATATATATATATATATATATCCCTCATAAAATTAAATAAAAATGGGGTCAAAAATCTGAGAACCTCTGACCTAAGGAATGCTGCCTTCATGAACTACCGTCGCCTTTAAACTCATGAAACTCGTGAAGCTTAGTTTCCTTCCCAGAATATAGCAAAGTCTACCCTTCGTAACACTAACAACTTTTTTTTCTGTAGAAAATGAAATAATCTTTCTGAGTAATCTTCCTCCTGCCCTTTCTGACATTTTGATAAAAATGTCAACTTTAGTTTTGCAATTTCCTCTTCCCTTTTTCAAGTATCTTCCAACGACATAACGCAGTTTTGCCATCTACTAAAGCTGAATTCTTCGCTCAAACTTTTAGCTCTAATTCCGCCTTGGACGATAGCCGAGTATATTCTTTCTCCTCCAACATTCTCCGACTCATTTAAGCCTTCCATTGCAATTTCTTCTGAAATACTCGTACGTTTTTGAGCTTAGCATAAAGAAGGTAAACGGTTCTGATGAAATCTCTTATTTTATTTTCATGCTTTGTTTTTCTGAGGTTGCAAACTGACTTCTCTGTTTCGTCTTGGTTTTTCTACTTCTTTTAAATTTCTATTATATATTATATATATATATATATATATATATATATATATATATTATATATATATATATATATATATATATATATATATATATATATATATATATATATATATATATATATATATATATATATATATATATATATATATATATATATATATATATATATATATATATATATATATATATATATATATATATATATATATATATATATATATATATATATATATATATATATATATATATATATATATATATATTGAGTGCATGTATTTCTATTTGCTCAAGATTTAAAATTTTATTCTTCTGTAAACAAAACATATATAATAATAATTTTCTTGTTTATTTGTGTACATTTTCTCTTTTTAAATCATTTATTTCTCTGGTTGCATTTTTGAAAGGATAA
>SEYY01021951.1:122500-130000 GCA_009176605.1 Armadillidium nasatum
TATTATTATTATTATTTTATTATTATTATTATTATTAAAATAATAAATATTATAATTTTTTTCACTATTTACTTTCAATTATTAATTTTCATTCATTAATTTCCTTCATGTATATTTAATTATAATTCTTTCCTATTTTGTTATGGTTAAAATAATTATTTTTTTAATACTTTTTTTCCTTCATTTTTATTCTGTTATTATTCAAGAGCCTATCTCTGTATTTTCAATTATAACTATTATAAATTTTCATTTCCATATTTTATACCTTCTATTAATATTAATTATAAATTCGTCTCAATCTACATTAATTTAGTTAAAATTCATTTCCAAATTATAAAAATAATTAATTATCTTCCCCCACGAAGAACTTTCGTCCTGTCATGGCGGATACCGCTAGCCGGGCTAGGTCTATCGCGGATGCCGGATGCCGGGGATTATTCCCATCAGTGGCAAGAACACTCCACTGATGTGCTCGTTTAACAACTGAGTCATTCGGAGCTAAACGCAAGGAGAAACCGCTCACGTTTCCCGCTCCGGCCAGTCCTCGAACCCTGGACCTCTCGATTGCTATAACGAGTGCTCGATCGACTGAGCTACGAAGCCGCTCTTCCAAATTATATTATTTAAATTATAATAATTAATTTTTTCCTCATTCCTTTTTGAATTTTCAGTTTTTATTTATTTCCATTCCCCTTAAGTTTAAATTGAGGAATTTTTTTTTTCCTCCATCTTTTGTCTCCATTTTCCTGAAGAGAAAAAAAAAAATTCTTTTTTCCTAAAATCAATTTCTGGAGAGTTGCTTTTATAATTTCCAAAAGGCGATAAAAAGAGATTCTGAAGCTTAAAGATTTATAGCGTTTTAAGAATGGATTATTAATATATATATATAATATATATATATATATATATATATATATATATATATATATATATATATATATATATATATATATATATATATATATATATATATATATATATATATATATATATATATATATATATATATATATAGATATATATATATATATATATATATATATATATATATATATATATATATATATATATATATATATATATATATATATATATATATATATATATATATATATATATATATAAAAGTATAATCTTTAAAGAAAGTTAACTAGCTCACTCTCCATTAGTATAACTTAGTATTTAAAACCACTATACTTAAAAAATTAAAAAGTAAAACACTAAAAGATATTAACACTGAAGATAAAAAAATTTATCGAAAACGAAGGATTAAAAGCATAGGAAAGTGGCAACAGTTTCAGAGTTATATAAATATAAGTAATATAATATATATATATATATATATATATATATATATATATATATATATATATATATATATATATATATATATATATATATATATATATATATATATATATATATTATATATATATATATATATATATATATATATATATATATATATATATATATATATATATATATATATATATATATATATATATATATATATATATATATATATATATATATATATATATATATATATATATATATATATATAAACAATTTGCATCTATGATTTTCCACTTCAACTTTCCCTTCTTGCTGGAAACGTGCTCCCATTCAGCCTGTGCCGAAAAAAAAACCCCTCTCAACCCTCTAGCAACTATCGTCCCATTTTTTCAACCTCCGTTCTTTCTAAAGGTTTCGAATCTATCCTTAATAGGAAGATTTGGAAACATCTCAATTCTTCTATTCTTATCTCTGATCACCAGTATGGCTTTCGTAATAACAGCTCTATTCTTAAATTTATTCTGCCTTCAAATTTGATGTTTTTCCTTAGCTTTAAATCACAACCATCTTCTCCAAAACAAGGTTTCTTGAGTGTTTATTTTCCATTCTTCAAACTATGTTGTTCCTTCTTCTTTCTTAGGCGTATCCCTTCCACAATTTTACTGTTTCTTTTCTTTCCAGCAAGACTTACTCCGATGACATCAGAATCATTTTATATATATTATATATATATATATATATATATATATATATATATATATATATATATATATATATATATATATATATATATATATATATATATATATATATATAAAATTTTTAAAGGTCTTAACAATTTTATTTAAACTACCAACTAATTATTTTTATGCCTTTCTTTGTTTTTGTTTTTTTAAATCTTTTGATAAACTAAGCCTGAAAGAGGAAGGGTGGTTATCCCTTCGAAAGCCTTGCTCCAATTTTAATTAAGTTTCTTGTTTTTTATTTCCTGTAGGTTTTTTTACTGTCTATATATATATATATATATATATATATATATATATATATATATATATATATATATATATATATATATATATATATATATATATATATATATATATATATATATATATATATGATAACCACTATGATAAACCGTGGAATCATTATTTATAATTTTCATAACTGCTAATGATGTTATAATTTCGAGGAATCGAACCCGGGTCCAAAAGATGGAAGTCCGTTGTGTTGACCACTACTCCACTGATGGTTCAAAATGAAATAATCCAGAACTTCTACTGACATATCGCCTAGTGAAAAGTCCCTTCAATATTTCACCGACCACAACTTGGGCGTAGCGTCAACATGGACCAGGTTCTATCCTGAATATAAACCGCAGTGCAAATTTTTATAATTTTGATAACCACTATGATAAACCGTGGAATCTTTATTTATAATTTTAAAATTATAAATAAAGATTCCACGGTTTATCATAGTGGTTATCAAAATTATAAAATTTGCACTGCGGTTTATATTCAGGATAGAACCTGGTCCATGTTGACGCTACGCCCAAGTTGTGGTCGGTGAAATATTGAAGGGACTTTTCACTAAGCGATATGTCAGTAGAAGTTCTGGATTATTTCATTTTGAACCATCAGTGGAGTAGTGGTCAACACAACGGACTTCCATCTTTGGACCCGGGTTCGATTCCTCGAAATATAACATCATTAGCAGTTATGAAAATTATATATATATATATATATATATATATATATTATATATATATACATATATAGATTTATATATATATACTTATTTCACTTCACTTATCACTTTTCCCACTTTCATGTGAGTTGGTGCCCGCCACAATTCCATCCCAATCATATCCACTTCCAACTCCTTTCATCCCCTTTCACCACCGCCCTCCATTTCACTCTGCCCTCCGCAAGTCTTCTACCCTCTTCTAAACTCAAATTCCTTCCACCCAAAATCTCTCTCAATCCATCTATCCATCTCCACTTTGGCCTTCCCCTCCCCTACCCCCATCCACCTCGGATCTAAGTACCTTGCCCACCATTCTGTTCTCATTCATTCTACACGTACGTTCAAACCATTTTAGCACACCCTCCTCCGCTCTATCAATTACACCCCTCTTTAATTTACACATCTTCTTTATTCTTTCATTTCTAATTCTATCAATCCTTCTTAATTTACATATAGCTCTCAAACCTTTCAACTCAAAGACTTTTAAACTTTTCCTTGCACGAGCATTTATCATCCATGTTTCACACCCATACATTACAGAAGGTAAACACACACATTCATTCTTATCCTTAGTTCTTTCGAAATTTTTCCTATTTTCCATACTTCTCTTAGGCCACCCAACACTTTCATTCCAATATCTATAGATATATGAATTCATCCACCTCCTCTACACCCCACCTCTACACCCCCACATTACTTCCTCCACATCTCCTCATCCCCACCTCCAATCCTCATAACTTTACTTTTTGTTGGATTGACTTTCAATTTCATTTCTGTACATTTTCCCTCAAACTCTCTCACCAGCATTCTTAACTTTTCTTCAGATTCTGCCACCAACACCACATCATCTGCAAAAAGTAAAATGATCACATCCCATTCACTCTCCATATTTCTCAACCTAATACCCTTCCCTTCTCTCTCCATTTCCACAATATGTTAAATAACCATGACGACATAGCACACCCCTGTCTTAATCCCACCGCTATGCTAATCCAATCTGGTAGTTTCCTCCTCACACTTACACTTGATCTACAATTAGCATAAAAGGCTTCGTTCCCCTTCAGTAATTTCCCGTTCAACCCCCTTTCCATTAATATTTTGAACAACTTCCTCCTGCATACTCTATCGTATTCTTTTTCCAAATTCAGAAAACAAGCATCCCCATTTCATTTTTCTCACGCAATTTCTCTGTAATCAATCTCAGTGTGAATACCTGGTCCTCGCACACACACACACACACACACACACACACACACACACACACACACACACACTCACACAAACACATACACGCACATATATATATATATATATATATATATATATATATATATATATATATATATATATATATATATATATATATATATATATATATATATATGCAAAAGTGTTCAAATAAAAAAAAAAAAAAAAAAAAAAAAAAAAAAAAAAAAAAAAAAAAAAAAAAAAAAAAAAAAAAAAAAAAAAAAAAAAAAAAAAAAAAAAAAAAAAAAAAAAAAAAAAAAAAAAAAAAAAAAAAAAAAATAAAAAAAGAGAGAAGAGAGAGAGAGAGAGAGAGAGAGAGAGAGAGAGAGAGAGAGAGAGAGAGAGAGAGAGAGAGAGAAGGGAGGTAGGGAGGGAGAGGTTGAGAAAGAGAGAGAAAGAAGGAGAGAGAGAAAGAGAGAGAGAGAGGCAGGAAGAGGTAGAGAGAGAGAAAGAGAGACAAAGAAGGAGAGAGAGGCAGAAAGAGGTAGAGAGAGAAAGAGGGAGAGAGAAAGAGGGAGAGAGAGAGAGAGAGAGAGAGAGAGAGAGAGAGAGAGAGAGAGAGAGAGAGAGAGAGAGAGAGCATAGAGAAGGGAAAAATTTAAATAGATTACGCATAAATGTTTCCGACATTTTAATCTAATTTTGAAGAATTTTAATTTTTTATATTTAATAACCCATTTTGGCATAAAAAAAAAAAAAAAATTAAAATATTGAAAAGAAGGGAGAAAATATTCAAGATTTTTAATGCATTTTCTTCCTCCAGGAAAAAATAATAATAATAATAATAATAATAATAATAATAATAATAATAATAATAATAATAATAATAATAATAATAATAATAATAATAATAATAATAATAATGTAGAACAGTCTCCTTAAGCCTTGAGATCAGTTTTAAATTACTTACCTTTATTATGAATTCGGCCTACCTTTGTTAACAGTTTTAGAAATTGTAAAAAAAAAAAAAAAAAAAAAATAATAATTTTACTTTATTTTAAATTTTTATTTCAGTTATATATATATATATATATATATATATATATATATATATATATATATATATATATATATATATATATATATATATATATATATATATATATATATATATATATATATATATATATATATATATATATATATATATATATATATATATATATATATATATATATATATATATATATATATATATATATATATATATATATATATATATATATATATATATATATATACCACTAGAGTTAATTATAGCTCATTTAATTGACTTGAAGATTAATAAGAGCAATTAAACTTTTAAGATTAAATATTAAAAAAAAGGCTTTTAAATAATATAAGAGACTTTGAAATAGGAATTTAAACTTTTGATAGGATTATCGACATTACTAGCATATGCTAAAGTTCATTTAGAAGCTAAAACTCTCATTGACCTCAAATCTCCCTTCTTTCTCTCTCTCACACACACACACATTCAATACATTCAATTTTTCTCAGTTTTCTTCCATGTTTCTTTTGCATAAGTAAGCTTGATTTTCATTTTCCTTATTATATATATATATATATATATATATATATATATATATATATATATATATATATATATATATATATATATATATATATATATATATAATATGTGCTTGTGTTAGTATGTGCGTCTATGTGATTGTACGTTTTTGTCGTCTTTTATTTTGCGGATTTTTTTTTTTTTTTTTTTAAATGAAAGAATTATATATGCAAGATTTTCTTTTTCCTTTCTTTAAAAAAGAACCCGATCTCCTCCTTCCGAAATAGATAGATGAAAATCTTTGGGTCTTATAACTCAATCAATATTTTTGGCTCAGTGAATATTTGGGATGAAAAAAGGGGAAAACTCGCTGATAAACAAATTATTATCAAACGAATATAGACAAGCGAAAGGGGGAAAATACAATTACTCAAATAGGGAGCATGTCAGAGTGAATAACAATGTTGAAAGCATGATTCAAATTAAAGTTACTCAACCAAAGCACAGATCATACACATGCAAATATACTCAATAATGTTCAAAAAAAAAAAATTCAGTGATGAATCAAAACACACTTGCTTGAAGAGAAACAAACACACGCAATCAAATTAAAAGAGCAAACTCAAGCATGGGTACAAAAAAGAGTTGAAGGAAGCATAAAAGAGATAAGAGAAAACTTAAGCAAGCAAATTGCTTTGTAGCATAATGAAAAAATACTATATCATTGAGCAGCTTTTCTCAAACGTTTAGGTCTCGTGGCTCCCAAAAAGATAATACATAAAGTTCTTAACCTTACAACACTCTAATTACCTCTTATCCCTGACTGGTATCATATTAAAATTTGGATTGGGATATTTATCGTACAATTGATTTATAAATTTAAAATATTCATGATGATAAATGTTTTATAAAAAAAAAATAGTTTCAGTTCAAGTTTTTAAATATTTGTTTAAAAATACGATTAATAAATGCTATTAATAATAAATTATTATAAATAATAATAATAATAAATAATAATAATAATAATAATAATAATAATAAAACATGTAAGAAAATCAATAGTGTAGATTGTGATAATTATCTTACGGTTGATTTATAAATTTAAAAAATTCACGACAATTCTTTTAAGAAAACAAAATAATTTTCTAGTATATCTTAAAACAAAATTTTAAAAGTAGAAATTTCGAGAACTTTAATCTTTGTTTATATTTAAAAAAAAAAAAAAAAATTTGAAAAGATTTTTCGTACATTAAAAGTATTTTATATTTTGTGACCATCTGTGAACCCCTTTGAATGTGATCACGACCCCCAGGGGGGAGAGGAAGGGGGGGGCAGCGATCTCCAAGTTGAGAAACGCTGTTGTCATAAGCAAATGGGAGAAATAAAATGTATTTAGTTGTATTGGTACTAAAAATATTTTCAAAAATAAAAACATCTATACTATTAATATTATTTCTGTTACTACCATTTTTTCTAATAATAAAAAAATCAAAGTAATGAAAATAATAGTAGAATAATAATAATAATAATAGTAATAATAGTAATAATAATGGTAATAATAATAATAATAGTAATAATAATAATATAAAGTAATAATAATAGTAATAGAAATAATAATAACAATAAATAATAATAATAATAATAATAATAATAATAATAATAATAATAATAATAATAATAATAATAATAATAAT
>SEYY01021951.1:135000-137500 GCA_009176605.1 Armadillidium nasatum
ACACAACAGACTTCTATCTTTTGGGGCCAAGGTTCGATTCCTCGAAACTATAACATCACTAGCAGTTAATAAATATATATATATATATATATATATATATATATATATATATATATATATATATATATATATATATATATATATATATATATATATATATATATATATATATATATATATATATATATATATTATATATATATATATATATATAAATAATATAAATAATAATATAATATATATATATATATATATATATATATATATATATATATATATATATATATATATATATATATATATATATATATATATATATATATATATAATATATATATAATTATGAAATGAATCTTGTATGCCTGAAATTTGGGAGCGTACATAATTACTCACTTAAAGAGAATGACTTATCGTTTTAGTTTTAAGTATTTTATTAATAGTTTTGCATATAATTTGCAAGTTGCTTTGGTTATCCGAAACATTTAGAGTAGCTGGTGTTAGCTTATTCAAAACCATTTTGGTTCTACTGTTAATTAAAACCTTTGTAAACTAACTATCACATTGGAGGTATTCTGATTGTAAAGTAATTTTTTGTCATTTCTTCAAATTATTATTCAGAAGTTGTGCGTTACCAATTTTCCATTTCTTCTGGATATTTTGAAACTAAAAGATGAATGCAGTTTACTTTAGGATTATTTCAAAAAGTTTGAAGGAATTTATAAATTGATTACGTAATTACCTCAGCATATGCATTTCAAATGAATGGAGTTATTGGTTAACTATTTGAGAACAATGATTGCCGAGGCAGCATCGAGCATGCAGAGCCGGAACAACATCTAACATTTGCTTGCGAATCCACTTTCTCATCTGGTGTGATTCAAAGCCAAAAACATGTTTATGTCAAAATATTTGAAGAACGCAAAAAGTGTGTGTAATCTTATAGTAAGAAGTGTTTATTTTTCTTGCAGATTTCGGCTATGGACTCCAGAGAAACAACACCTGCAATGATAGTATTTGTCTGCGGTACATTAATACAGGATCATCTAATGAACCAAAAGGATGAATGTGCAGGTCATCGATTAATTCAAACCAACACAAAAAAAATTTCTTCATTTGCTTGCGAATCCACTTTCTCATCCTGTGTGATTCAAAACCAAAAACATGTTTATGCCAAAATATTTGAAGATCGCAAAAATCGTTTTGACAAAAGACAGACAATAAACTTAGAGAAAACTGTAATAAAGTGTGAAACATATAAAGATAAGATATTTTGCAGAGTAATGTGAATTTTGATGAAAAAAAAAAAATAAAAAATTTAATTGAATATCTAACCATATTTCACTTTACACAAGACAAACTTTTTTGTTAAAAAAAAAAATAATAATAAAAATAATAATATTAATAATAATAATAATAATAATAATAATAATAATAATAATAATAATAATAATAATAATAATCTTAATAATAATAATCTTAATAATATTAATAATAATAAAGATAATAATAATAATAATAATAATAATTAATAATAATAATAATAATAATAATAACTAAATAAAATCACTTTTTATTAAGCTTGTGCAAAGATTGGTGTTCTTATTTATTTATATAAGGCATATATATATATATATATATATATATATATATATATATATATATATATATATATATATATATATATATATATATATATATATATAATTAAGTAGAATTAAATTTATTTTAAGACCATCGATGTAATTCCTTTCCCTCTCACAATCTGAAGTAGAACTTTCTTCGCTTCTCTCGTTTCTTTTAAAGTGTGTGTATTCTTAGAGTAAGAAGTGCCATTCAGAGAGAGAGAGAGAGAGAGAGAGAGAGAGAGAGAGAGAGAGAGAGAGAGAGAGAGAGAGAGAGAGATGTCAATTTTATTTACCTTAGTTGACATTTTTCCTACTTATCACACACACGCACACACACACACACACACACACACATATATATAATATATATATATATATATATATATATATATATATATATATATATATATATATATATATATATATATATATATATATATATATATATATATATATATATATATATATATATATATATATATATATATATATATATATATATATATATATATATATATATATATATATATATATATATATATATATATATATATATATATATATGTTTTGCATGTGTGTGTTATGTTGGTGCACGAGCAGTTGCAAATTTAGTGTGAAAAATTGCATATTTTTAAAAGTAATTAAAAAATTAAAAATCTTTCTCTGAAAGTGTTTCAGTTGAATAATAATAATAATAATAATAATAATAATAATAATAATAATAATAATAATAATAATAATAATAATAATAATAATAATAATAATAATAATAATAATAATAATAATAATAATAATAATAATAATAATAATAATAATAATAATAATAATAATAATAATAGCAGATATAATGATAATAATATTTAATTACAGAAATA
>SEYY01021952.1:0-2500 GCA_009176605.1 Armadillidium nasatum
GAGAGAGAGAGAGAGAAGAGAGAGAGAGAGAGAGAGAGAGAGAGAGAGAGAGAAAGAGAAAACTCCGCCATTTTGACTTTTTTCACAGCTACCTCTCACTCTGTCTTCTATACTTTGTTATATTCGGTTACTCTCTCTCTCTCTCTCTCTCTCTCTCTCTCTGTCTCTCTCTCTCTTATTGTTTTCTTTGAATTTTCTTTGTTGGTGATTTCTTTTTTATTCCTTTCTGTCATTCTCTCACTCCTTCTAACACATACACACACACATACACCCCTTTCTTCTATCGAGGCCAAAATTACGCGGTAATGTATTCACTCGTTCTGATTAAAAATACTCAACCAGGTATAAAAGACAGGACCGAAACAGCCCGTGTTCACAAGGCTTCCGCTCCCTTCCGTTCCGTCAATGTAATGTTTTAATTGGCGTGGAACCGATTCTCTGAGCATGGGAATTGCTTTTTACTTCTTCATAAGGATTTTTTTTTTTTTTTTTTTTTTTTTTTTTTGCCAAAAGAGAGAAAAAAAAAGAAAGAAGATGAGATATATTGATGCATAGTTTGATGCTAAGGTTTTTTTTTGTTGAGACAATTGATTAGAATTATAAAACAAAATTAAATATAGGAGAATTGACCATTTATTATGTATAAGAGGTATAGGAGTCATTCTAGTCTTCAAGAGTTGAAGATGCCTGCATGGCATATGAGTCCATTTCTAAGTGGAGAGAGAGATTCCTGCCCTTAGCACCCCTGACCCGTGAGTGGTTGTAAAACTGAATATTTATTTCATTTATCATACTATAGATATTATATATATTCATAAATTTATTACTTTTACTGTAACAAATGCATCATATTATTTTAAATAGTGATTATAAATTGAGATTATATTTAAACCACTCTCATTTCCGATAATTTTTATACTAATGACCTCAACTAGCAATTCCTCTCTTCTTTTGAAAATTAATCATATAAGTATTGATAGAAGCGGTGATAGTAGCCTTTCAACAATTGCAATTTCATCTTTCTTTTATCTTTAAAAGGCGGAAAAAATGTTTGTTTCAATGTATCAGAAACTCAATTTCATTTCATTTCATACTAACTGTGGAAGAGAAAACTTGGTTATTTCAATGCCTCAGAAAGTCAGTTCCTTTCAAACTGTGCAAAAAAACTTGGTTATTTCAATGCCTCAGAAACTCAATTTCATTTCATATCATAATAATTGTGCAATACAAAAAATTGATTATTTCAATGCCTCAGAAAGTCGGTTCCTTTTCGAACAGGACAAAAGAAAATCAGGTTGTTTCAATACTTCAAAGTATTTTTTTAAACATCGAAATCACGCAAATTAATTTAAATTGGCATATTATTCGTATTTTTGTAATAGTTTTTGGATGGATTACATAATTCTCCACAGAAATAGATTTGCGTGAAATTAAGGACTAAAGGACATCTCGAAACATCAACTTGATTAATTCCTTTTCAATCACATAGGGGTTATGGTCACAGCTTTTTAATGGTTTCATAGTTTTAGATATTCATAGTCATTTAATTGTATCATGCATATAACCCTTCTTTCAAAAGTAGCCTTGAATCGTTGATCAAATGATAACATCAGTCTCCCTTTATAGTACTTTTATAAGCCATTTCACCAACGGTAGAGTGACGGGCCCAAGTGCTTGAGGCCGTCGGTTCGATTCCACATGAGGTTACTAGATATTTACTATCTAGAAGAGTTCCTCTCCGCTAATAGGGTAACGCCCTCTAGATTTAAACTTAAAAAAAAAGAATCACTTCTGAATTCTGATGCATGAATGTTCTTTTAAAAACTTTTGCTACACTTTATCCCCTTTTCTAATCATCTTTCGTTTGTTCAAGTGTCTAATATTTAATAGAACTTTAAATATTTTTCTTTCAAATGAATAATCATCGCGATCTGGAACTATCTTCTTTTTTTCAACTAAATAATTTAAATACTAAATTTCGCTTATTATTTTGATTTTGATCTCGAAGAAAATATCAATTTACGCTACTCCCTGATTGGTACCATGTGCTCCTAGGTCCTTTTTTTATCCCAGAATTTTTATTATATATATATATATATATATATATATATATATATATATATATATATATATATATATATATATATATATATATATATATATATATATAATATATATATATATATATATATATATATATATATATATATATATATTATATATATATATATATATATATATATATATATATATATATATATTGGAACATAAATGATTATAATATTAATTGATATATTTAAATAACAATATATTCTTTAAAACTAAAATTAAAAAGAAAAAAAAAATTAACGAGAAACAGAATAAAACATTCGAATTCCTACAAATGATTTAAAAAAAAAAAAAAAAAAAATCTCTTGAATTGAAAAGAGAAGCCGAAGCCGATTCTACTCGATCGGTTTCGAACGCGGGCGCCCGCATTAAAAACCGGGGCGCCTGATTA
>SEYY01021952.1:25000-27500 GCA_009176605.1 Armadillidium nasatum
ATATATATATATTATATATATATATATATATATATATAGAATGCAAAAACGTGTTTGTTTTTCTGCTGTAAAGATAATGAATTTGCAAATTATATTCTAGACTTCAATGAACACATGTTCAATTTTGTTCAACGCATGTTCAAAGCTCTTTAAATTTTTGAAAACTTAATCAATTTAAATTTTAATTGTTATATATATATATATAATATATATATATATATATATATATATATATATATATATATATATATATATATATATATATATATATATATATATATATATATATATATATATATATATGTATATAATGTACAAACAGGGAGAATGTTATTTATATAGTTAAACATAAATGTTCATGAACTTTGTAAAAATTTGCATTCAAGTATTAATGTGAATTTATATATATATATATATATATATATATATATATATATATATATATATATATATATATATATATATATATATATATATATATATATATATATATATATATATATATATATATATATATATATATATATATATATATATATATATATATATATATATATATATATATATATATATATATATATATATATATATATATATATATATATATATATATATATATATATATATATATATATATATATATATATATATATATATATATATATATATATATATATATATATATATATATATATATATATATATATATATATATATATATATATATATATATATATATATATATATATATATATATATATATATATATATATATATATATATATATATATATATATATATATATATATATATATATATATATATATATATATATATATATATATATATATATGTATATATATATATATATATATATATATATATATATATATATATATATATATATATATATATATATATATATATATATATATATGCATACAGTATAAGCAATCTTATACTTATTGTATATTCTATGTGTGCGTCTCAATGAATGTATTTATTTATGCGCACATGTTTGAATCTAAGTGTACATTTATATTAGTATGTATGATTTGTTTGTATGAGTGTGCATGGTTATTTTTATTTGTATTGTGCCTGTGTGTTCATCGAGCCGCAGAACAGTAATCAGTTTTGGTAAACAAAATGAAATGCTGCAACGGGTGTAAACAAGCCTTGTTTAGAATTGTCCCCTAGATGTAGTTTTTATATTCTGCATACACCTTAATATTTATATACATACATGTATACGAAATTATTTTTTTTTGTTTTAGAAACACAAATATACACATATGTATATTTTCCTATACACCTATACGCTTCTATGACTAAATATATATATATTAAACAATGAAAAGCATGTCCGTACGTGTTGTTTTGTTTTCTGTTCTTGTTCTATACCTTTTTTTGTTTATAAAGCAAATAGGAGCAAAAAAAAAATCTGTCATGACGTCACCAACAACAATAGAATGAAAACAAACAAAACAACGAAACAAAAATAGTTAAGGAAAAAAAATTTCAGCTTTGGGCCGCACTTGTCTATAAACAAAACAAAGAAGAAGAATAAAAGAAACGAAAGATATAATGGTGATATTTAATATATATATATATATATATATATATATATATATATATATATATATATATATATATATATATATATATATATATATATATATATATATATATATATATATATATATATATATATATATAATGCGTGTGTGTGTGTTTAGAGAGAGAGAGAGAGGAGAGAGAGAGAGAGAGAGAGAGAGAGAGAGAGAGAGAGAGAGAGAAAGAGAAAGAAAGTGAGAGAGAATATAAATATTGAAATAAAAATGATTTTAAAGATAGTACTTTAGAGGTGAAGATATAAAGAATAAAATAATTTTAATAGAAAGAGAATGGAGAGAATTATGACAATTTATTAGGAAATAATTTATAGATAGATAGAATATATGAAATGTGTAAAAAAAGATAAAGAAAGAAGAACTATTTTTCTTTTATAGATGGAGAAAATTCCTGAAATGTTTTAAGAAGATTTAGAAAAATTAAATTGTTTTTATTTTATTGAAAGAGAAATACTTGAAATGTGTCAAAAAGATAAAGAAAAATAATACTTTTTATTTTATAGATAGAGAAAATTTCTGTAATGTGTTAAGAAGAAAAAGAAACCAATATTATTTTCATTTTAAAGAGAATTTCTGAAATTATTATATGAAGATAGAGAAAAAGATTATTTTTATAGATAGAGAAGGAAAATTTTTTTTTTTATTGATAGGGACAGAAATTTTTATACTGATATAGGAAAAAAAAACATTATTTTTTATAGAAGGAGACAGAAAATTTCTTTTTCGTAGATAGAGAGAAAAAATTATTTTTTATAGAAAGAGGAAGAAATTTTTTCTTTTTATATAGATAGAGACAGAAAAAAATTATTTTTATAGAAAAAGACAGGGAAAAATTATTTTTATAGGAAGAAAAAAATATTTTTATAGAT
>SEYY01021953.1:7500-19515 GCA_009176605.1 Armadillidium nasatum
CCAGTCTCTTTTTAAGGAGTCGGAATCTCTTGCACGAATATTATATTCATATAAAATACAGCAGTACTTTGTGTATCCACCTTGCAAATCCATCACATGGGAAACAATCCACAAGTCTTGTAACAAGTTTCTTTCATACGTACTACATAACCCAATGGAATTGATACTTTTAATATGCCCATCATGCAGCGAAACATCTTTTAGACTAGTCTTGTATGAATATAAAATATTCCTCCAGTCTCATGAACTACACTGATCTAACAGTGGTAAATTTTCTTATATGAAAATATTTGTTTCCAAAGGATTTTCATGTGTGAAATTCAAATCTGAAATCACAAATACAATATCAGGCACAGTTTTTGAGCTACACGCGAATATATGTCTAATTTAACTGATATTTTTAAGTCTGTGATAAAGATAGAGAAATTTGCTCAACAACAGTTGGCAAAAATTAATTTTTAATTTCATTCGTTTTCATTTTCAGGGGTGTTGGCATTCCTGTTGCTGGTAGAAGTATGTTAATAAACAAGTCATTGTTAAACTCTACTTTAAAATGAATTTTTTAACATGATTAAATTAGCATTATTTGAATGGTGTAGACATTCCATATCATGGGAATAAATATACTCTCTCTCTCTCTCTCTCTCTCTCTCTCTCTCTCTATATATATTATATATATATATATATATATATATATATATATATATATATATATATATATATATATATATATATATATATATATATATATATATATATATATATATATATATCATCTTTTAAATATATTATTCTTACACCTCTGGCATATAAAATATGTAAAAGTTTCCATCTTTGTCTTTTACAGAAATCTCTTCAACATAGAAGTAAAATAGTCAAATTCTAACACACACACACACACACACACAGAGAGAGAGAGAGAGAGAGAGAGAGAGAGAGAGAGAGAGAGAGAGAGAGAGAGAGAGAGAGAGAGAGAGAGAGAGAGAGAGAGAGAGAGAGAGAGAGAGAGAGAGAGAGAGAGAGAGAGAGAGAGAGAGAGAGAGAGAGAGAGAGAGAGAGAGAGAGAGAGAGAGAGAGAGAATCAGAGTTTAATTAACCTGACATTCTTGTTAGATGAAGTGGGTAATGTTTGTTTACATGAAGTATTGTTTTCTATATTATGCACAATTCAACTTATAGCAATATATAAATTTCAAAAAAAAATAAAAAAAATATATATATATATATAATATATATATATATATATATATATATATATATATATATATATATATATATATATATATATATATATATATATATATATATATATATATATATATATATATATATATATTTTTTTTTTTTTTAAATTTATATATTGCTATAAGTTGAATTATATATATCATCTAGGAAATGCCTAATCGCAAAACCTGTAAAAATAGGCATGACAACTTTAGACATAGAGAACGCATTTTAGTTCCTTATTTTGCTAATGACAACGTGATGACATTCTGCAATGTTGTTTGTGACCTAATGAATGCTTTGAACGTCAAATACGAGCCACAGAAGTGGAGACTTTTATAGATGCCTCAAAATACAGTCTAAAGGGAGTTCTCCTCCACAATAGGAATATAACGCCTTCTGTCCCAGTTGCCCATGCAAGTGTGACTAAAGAGTCATATGATAATTTTGAAAAATATGCTGAAATTAATCAAATATAGTGATCATAAGTGGAAAATATGTGGTGATTTGAAAATAGTTGCCATGATATTGGGTATGCAACAAGATTGCACCAAATATGGATTTTTTCTGTGTCAAGTGGGATAGTCGTGACAGAAATTCCCATTATATAAGAAAGATTTGGCCTCAACGTAATTGGAAAGTTGAAGAAAAATATATAGCGAATGAGAAATTGGTAGCCAGTAAAGATGTTCTGTTGCCCCTTCTTCACATCAAGCTAGGCCTTATTAAACAATTTGTTAAGGCCATGGATTCATCTGGAAGAGGATTTATGTACATTTCAAAACACCAAATTACAAAATTAGAGAACTTCAGAAGGATTCAGATTTTGAACAATGCCTTGCACCAAATGAAAGAACAGCGTGGTCTTGTTTCAAGAAGTAACACAAAATTTCTGGAAAGAGAAAGAACTAACAACTACGAAGAACTGGTTCAACAAATGATAAATGCATATAGGGATTTAGAATGTTATATGTCTTTAAAAGTGCATTTCCTAGATTCACATTTACATTATTTTCCTGAGAGCTACAGTGATGTTTCCGATGAACATGGTGAATGGTTCCATAAAGATAAAATGAACATGGAAAAGCGATATGAAGGAAAATGGATGCCTGATATGCTTGCTGACTACTGCTGGAACATTATTCGAGACTGCAAAATTGAACACAAGAGAAAAAAAATAAGCCCTTACAATGGATGATTTTATTCATATTTTTTAATCTAAAATAAGTTTTTTCATACAATGTATGACAATAATTTATAGGCTTCTTTATTTTATACTGTATAAAATATTTCTTAATAATTTTAAGTGACTAAAATTTTGAAAGTTACATGTATTGCCTTTATTTCCACACAGCGTAGAGATAAAAAAAATAAAAAACTGAAATTGTCTAAAACTTGAAAATTATGCGTGACACAGAAAAACTAATTACAGATTTGAATTCAGGAAACAAATTGCCATAAGAATAAAGAAAGTTACCCCCAGAAAAATGAACTTAATTTATATACTTGCTATTGTTGAAAAACACTAGATCGATCACCTTCCATAAACAAGAATGAGTTGTGCTGCTGTTGACTGTCACAAAATTTGGAGCTCAAACATCTTCTTCAAGGAGATTTCATTGCTGTAGTCGATAGCTCAACAGTTCTATCTTACTCATGGAGAGCTCCAAATCGATGACAAAGTCATGCAGTGCACCTTTTGGGTAGAGAAATAGAAACAAGTTCCCCGAATGTTTCTTGAGAATTAGAAGAATACCATTAGAAGTGGTGAACATTGAAATCACCGAAAATGATGATACAAAGGAAAGGAGAAGAAGGGATAATATGCTTTATTTTTAAGTTTTAACAGTCGCAGAATTTAGGATGTCAGTAGCGTTAAAAGATAAATAAACAGAACAAGACAGTGTAGCTTAGGCGGCAAGACAACTTAAGCCACACAGTTGCATACGCGCAACAAACGCCTTTGACTGAAAACTGAGTATAATGAGAATAAGAGAAAACGCAGAAAGGTTTGCTGTTGTTACCCTCAACCTCCAATTTTGGTCAAGAACACGAGGTGAGGTCTAGAAGAAGAGAGGTGATGTTTAGCAAAGTGAAAATTATAATAAAGACAAAAACTCCATCAGTAGCTCCCAACGATGGATGAGGAACATTGAATATCACTTCTCCAACCATCTCTAAGGCAGTTAATGTTTCACCATTTCAATTTTTCCCCCTTTTTTATAAAAGATAATTTTTGAATATGGCCTTGTAAGTCTGTAGATGACATGTGAGGACGGGGGAGTAAGGTATGAGGCACTCCAGTGGAAAGTCGAGGGTACGTTCAAGATATCCCTTGAGAAGATGAAACACGAAAAGGACGAATCAGATACATCACAATGGAGGTTTTTTTTTTCATCTTTTTGGAGAGTGTCATGCCATCCTATATATATATATATATATATATATATATATATATATATATATATATATATATATATATATATATATATATATATATATATATATATATATATATATATATATATATCACCTCTGGTGGGCAAAGACCAAAGGCCTACTAATATATATATATATATATATATATATATATATATATATATATATATATATATATATATATATATATATATATATATATATATATATATATATATATATATATATATATATATATATATATATATAATATATAATTATTTGCATATGCTTGTTTAATACTCATATACCTTTAATGAGGTTCTTTTGGATGACTTATTTTGTATGCAGATTCAATATTTACATAAATACAACTCCAACGCATATAGATGTGGGTGTCCGTCGAGTATATATATATATATATATATATATATATATATATATATATATATATATATATATATATATATATATATATATATATATATATATATAGTTAAAAAGTAAAAAGAAACTCGTATACGACATCAACATCAGAGTAAAAAAGAAAAACAGTATCGGAAATTTTAGCTTATACACCGAGCAATGTTTTAATTGTTTTCAACCTAAATAGGTAAAGTACGCTTCACCTAAATGTCACAATTTTGTTAAATTTCGTTCGTTCTTTCGTACGATTTATTTTGAAAAATTAAATTTAATGAAAAGAAGTATCTTTCTACATTGCAATTTTTTGCTCCCTCAAATACCAAAGGGGATTACCCCAAATCGTAGACAATCGTCCAAAACGTCGACACTATAAATCGAAATCGATTAATCGAAATATATACATTATCATCACTCACGGGTCGGGGGGTACGGGGGGCTCTGCCCCTTGTAGACAAATGTTCGTGTGTCATGCATCTACTAAAATAATATATTAAAAATTAAAAAAATATATTCATAATTTTTATAATAATAAAATTAAAAAAATAGGTTTACATAATCGATTGTATAGATATAAAAAAAATACGATGTTGGTCAAGCAGTCGACACAATTTTTTTAGAGTATGGCCAAATCGTAGACAGTATATAACTGAATGGAAAACGATAGACAGATTTTTTTTCAAAAGTGTCGACGATTTGGGTATAGCACCTCAAATAACATATGGTAATTATGACATTAATATTTTTACACATCCACACACACACATAAACACACACACACACACACACACATATATATATATATATATATATATATATATATATATATATATATATATATATATATATATATATATATATATATATATATATATATATATATATATATATATATATATATAATTCGGCAGGATTTTTTTTTAGCTGGAGAAAACTGACAGGCGTTTAATATTAGAACAGAAAAATTTCGTTTATTAATTCAAATAAAGTGCCGAGTTTTCTCAGGCGAATTCCAAGTATTCTGCAATGCATTTTTTTATGAGCAATGCGGAAACTTACACAAGTTTTCTACACTTTATACAACGGCGATACAGTTAATTGGTTGTTCGAATTATACGGTGTGTTGCTACAGTTTTATCATGACAGTTTTTCTGTCCATTTATATTTATTTATTTTATTTTTTGTTAACCTTTGTAATTCACGGACTCCAAAACATAATGCCATTGTGTTAATAGTAAGTGGTTACAATCACAGTTGTCCATAATCTAATATATATATATATATATATATATATATATATATATATATATATATATATATATATATATATATATATATATATATATATATATATATATATATATATATATATATATATATATATATATACAGAAACGCCACCACTCACAGGGCAGAAGCCTTTTCATGGAGGGGGCACACACAGAGGATATATATATATATATATATATATATATATATATATATATATATATATATATATATATATATATATATATATATATATATATATATATATATATATATATATATATATATATATATATATATATATATATATATATAATATAGCAATTTTCAGCAGATACAAGCGAGAATGTCGAGCCATAAGAGTATGAGTTGAAGTAACATGGAAAAGAAACTGAGATGGTCCTTTTATGAAAAAAAAGGAATAGGGTAAGACATACATCAGAATTTTGAAAAACAATGCTACTAGCGGGAAAGAGAGGAGGAATCCTATTAACTACAATTAGTATTTTAAATTTTGTAACGAAATTAAGTATAACCATAACCAAACATAATGATGGAAAAAATTCAAAGGAAGAGATCTTAGAGTAGTAGTTCTTAACCTGGGCTAAGTGTGTCAGTCACAGGGGTTCTGCAGAGGTCAAGACATACACACACAGTGTGCGCGCATGTGTTTGTGTGTACGTGCCGTTCACCCCACTTTTATGATTCGTGATGTCACGCTCCTCTTGGCAATCATTGACTGCAGCTGACCACGCAACATCGCTCAGCCTTAATTGGGGCGATCAGTAGTTCTTGTGACTTCGTGATGGTACGTCATTTGCGATTTCCTTCCTAATATTTCAATAGCTTCATACCATATCAAGAAAAAAAGAGAATGTGATCGGACGAATACATATATTATGAATTCACGTGTCTAACAGAACGCGATGATAGTCAACATCCTCATTGCATGATAATGCAATGCCAAGTTGAGCAATTCTACTCTAGCAACGGTAAAACTAAGCCAACAGTTTTTACAGCTGCATGGAGATGGGAAATACAAGAACACAACGCTCACTGAATTCAAGATGAAGAGAGCCAGATTCGATGAAAAGGCTACTCTGCTTGTTCTCGACTTTGTACAAATCGACAAACGGATCCTCACTTTATCGTGCGAAAGCGTACCTTATTGGAAAACATGGGAAACCACGCACCATTTTTTAAACACTCCTAAAAGCAGCAGCTTTGAAGATGGCGAATATCATACTGGGAAAAGCTGCTTAAAATAAGTTATCCCAAATTCATCTTTCAAATGACGTCATCATTAGAAGGATAGATGACACGAGCGATGACATCTTGGCCCAAGTAGTTGCAGATCTGATTTCAAGCCTAGCAAAATTCAACCTCCAACTCGACGAGACCACCGTCGTTTCTAATCTAAGCCAGCTTGTTGTACTCATGAAGCTATTGGAAAGACGACGTGATAATGGAAGAATTTTTATTTTGTTAGCCTCTTACAACAACTAAAGCAGCAAACGTGAGGAAACTTGTGTATGACTTCTTCTGAGACAACGATCTTTCGTGGGATATGGTTTCTGTAGTTTGTTCGGACGGAGCTCAAGTCATGTTGTCAGACGAAACTCTGGTTTTGCCGCGCTGGTAAAAGGCGATGCACTACACAACATTGTTACGCCCTGTGTTCTGAACAGGCATGCGTTGGCAACAAAAGCCTTGTCTCCAAAACTGGCAGAAGTATTAAAAATTGTAGTAGAATGTGTGAACTATTGTGCAAAAAATAGTGATCTGAAGTAAGTTATCTTCAAAGAGCTGTGTAACGAGATGATCTCTGAATTCGAAGTACTTCTGTACCATTCTAACATTCGGTGGTTATCCCGGAGAAAGGTGCTGAATCGTATATTTGCCATGCATGTGGAATTAGCCGTTTATGAACCCTGTTTATGAAAGAGCACCAATTATTGTCATGCAGATTGCTTCGAAAGTTCTGAGTTCATTCTAATTCTGGTGTACATGCCGATATCTTCAATGATCTCTATCATCTCATTTAACAGATGCAAGGCGGTGGAGTCAACATCATCGAAGAGGAAGAAAACCTGAAGGCTTTTTGAAAAAACAACGAACAGAATCGAAGCGAGTCTGAAATCGGAGAAATTTCTGTATCCGGGGGAACTGAAGCAAGCAATTGCCATGCACTTAGATGAGCTCGCAAAGTCTCTCGATTGGTACTTTCCTACCAGAGAGTCACATGCAGTATGAGTTAGACAGACGTTCACGTTTAGTGCTGCGAAAGCAGATGCCAATGAAGATTACCTCGACGCAATCATTGAACTTCAGCAAAGCCAGGTTCAATAGTAACTCTTCAGAACAACAACTCTCTCAATGTTTTGGTGTCACCAAATCGTAGCGTATCCTCTTATTGCTAAGAAAACCCTTGAGATACTTATACCGTTTATTGCAACGTATCTTTTCGAGAATGGTATACATGAAAACGAAGAAAAAGAACAGACGCTTGTAGAGAAAATGATATGTGAGTGGCACTTGCCAAGGTGAAGCAGCGCATTTCTGAACTTATCTCTGAAAGGCAACAGCAAATGTTACACTGATTTGTAGTAAATATTCATTGAGTTCATTGTGTACATACAACCGATGCGTGGTTTATTTTGTACACTAATAAAATATATATCTATGTTTTGAATTTGAAAAAATGCATATTTTATTTTTCCAATTATGAAGGTTTCGGAGATTGTACGTATGAAATTTGCGGGGTTAAGTACCTCCAACAAGGTTAAGAGCCAATGGTTTAGAGTTGCGAAATAAGCCACATTCTGTAGAAGGATCTAGAAATGTCAACAGATACCACATATGACTCCATCATAATTCATAATAGGGCGAAAGAATCCAAATAAAATGAGAAAAGCTAGAATAGCATGAATTAACCTTTATAGGTGAAAGCTATACTCGTAACCAGAAAGAAATAAAGAAGGTCTCAAGAATTGAGGACCAAAAGAATTAATATACTTACAAAAACACAAAAAGCCATTTTCATTTCGAAAGAAAAAAAATAAAATATGAGACAGAAGCGCAAGAAAAATTTTACTCTAATTCGAGATTTCTAAGCATGAACCATATTTTATCAATACAAAATCTTCGGACATGACCATACCCGAGCAATAGCAGTAAGCTTAAGGATTGATTCAAAGAAGTTTTTTCCTTCTCTTTTTTAGGAAGAATGCAAAATAGAACGCAAGTAAGAATTATCGATCGTAGTTTAAGATCTAAACCTTCTCCCGTCTTCAGAACTGGACAAATATGTACGATATTCATTAGCTCTCAGAACTAAGCTTGAAAGGTGGAACAGTAGGAAAGGACTTTTTATTCCTTCTTAGTAGATACACTACTTGAAATCCGTCAGTAAGAATAAGAGAAGAAAAGGTAAATACCAAAACTTAAAGATATTTAAATAATTCCTATTAGTAGAACAGTCAAGGTCAAATTGAAGTTCAGCAAAAGCAAGTTTAGCCAAACGGATTAGTTCCCAACAACGATTCCAAGTCGAACTTAAGTTAGTAAAAGTTAGCAAATTTTTTTCCCACCTGATACGCATTGTGCCTCTCGTAAATTACACAAGAAATATCTTAAGATTTTTAATTATATCCTGAGTTAGTCCGGATAGATACAATATAATTCGCAGTGAAAATTAAAGTCTCGGATGCAGGAATATAAATCCGACATCTTATACTGCTCTATTTAAAGAGAGGTGACTATCCAAAAGCTAATATTTAAACTTCTGCCCATCAGGAACCACAGTATAACACACCAAATTATATATATATATATATATATATATATATATATATATATATATATATATATATATATATATATATATATATATATATATATATATATATATATATATATATATATATATATATATATATATATATATATATATATATATATATATATATATATATATATATATATATATATATATATATATATATATATATATATATATATATATATATATATATATATATATATATATATATATATATATATATATATATATATATATATATATATATATATATATATATATATATATATATATATATATATATATATATATATATATATCCACCCCTCATGGGCAAATGCCCTATTCGAGGAGGAAACTTTCTTGCCAGTTTCTACCTAGGAACGGCTTGAGGGACCGAACCAGCGCCTTCAAGCACGTGTCAATGACTCTACCGTTATGCCATGGTATCGGTATATATATATATATATATATATATATATATATATATATATATATATATATATATATATATATATATATATATATATATATATATATATATATATATATATATATATATATATATATATATATATATATAATATATTATTTTAAGTTTTTTAAATTTTTAAATTTTTGAAAATATAAAAAAATATAAAAAATAAAATTAAAAAAAATATGAGCAAAAAAAAAAAAAAAAAAAAATCCGAAAAAATTTCTTTTAAAATTTTTCAACTTTTACGAAATAGTATGCAATATTTTCTTGTGTGGAGTAATTGCTTAAAATCTTTAGAAATTTTTCATTTTACATTGAATAATAATAATAATAATAATAATAATAATAATAATAATAATAATAAAAAATAATAATAATGTGTAATTCATTTTCTTTCATTTCTGTGTGTGTGTGTGTGTGTGTGTGTGTGTGTGTGCGCCAGTCTGTCTGCCTCTATCTCTGTCGGTGTAGCATTGTTGACAACAATTTAAAACTGGTCCTGTTGTCATACCAGATCATCCAACAAAGCTCAAATAATAATAATAATGTAATCCAATTCTCACCAAACGAAATTTCCATTACTAGCGGAATAATTTCTCTCTGCTACAACGATTAGTTTGTTCCATCACAACGATGTCTCTCCTACACGTAATTGATGTCAGATGACTTCAACATCTAAATTTGATTGATGGTCACCATCAGGTTTCTCGAAACCTCGACTCTTTCGATCTTGATTTGATTGAATGGATCATAAACGAGTTTTTCAAAGTAAGGATGAATAGAAGTAAGAAATACGAATCATTCACTAGCATTATTGATTGGGCTTTCCTCATACAAGAACGACAAGACGACTTCACAAAAAACAATAAAATAAACTTTTTGTCACTGGAGTTGAAATGTTTGCTGAATTTTTTGTAGTTTGGATTTCCGAATAATTAGTATAAATAGTTAATAATTTGCTTTTGGATCAATCAAGCAAGCAAGAAAGACAAGCAATACGTTATATATATATATATATATATATATATATATATATATATATATATATATATATATATATATATATATATATATATATATATATATATATATATATATATATATATATATATATATATATTATATATATATATATATATATATATATATATATATATATATATATATATATATATAGTATATTATATATAGGTTTTTAGGGACAGATTGAAATCTGCACTTCCTCATTATTATTCAATTGGAAAAAAAAATATTTATATGAATTCCTTACTCAAATAATCAAATAAAAAAAAAAAAAAAAAAAATAAAAAATATATATATATATATATATATATATATATATATATATATATATATATATATATATATATATATATATATATATATATATATATATATATATATATATATATATATATATATATATATATATATATATATATATATATATATATACACTCATCACCTAGGAATGCGCAAGTTACTGTCAGGTACCGTGTTGGCAACATAATTGCATTGTTCTATGTTATTCAATGACTTGCAACCTTTTAATAAAAGTTCCAAGTACAACCTTTTTCCAGGTTACTGTCTTGCGTCATCCATTACTTTCATCCATACCAATATCCTTTCCAATTAGTAAGCAGTAGGTACTTTACTTTAACGAACCATCTTCATTTGGGCTTGCCCCTTCACCTACTGCTTATCACTTGTACATGAAAACCTTTTTAGCTGATCTCTTTCATTCATTCTAAGCAAGTGTCCACACCATCTAATGCACCACTGATTTGCTCTTTCCATCATACATCTCTCCTAACAGCACATATCTCTCATTCTTACAACTTTAATCCTATCTCTTTTATTTAACCCACAAATATCCCTAAAGCTTTTTATTTCCTGAACTTCAATCCTTATTTTCATCTTCAAATTTATTGCCCACATCTAACATTCGTACAAAACAGTTGGGATAAATATTTTATCAAAACATTTCTTTAAGACTACTCATCGCTCTTCCGACATCCGCAACTCCATGATCAACCTCCCTTTCATCTCTCCGAACAACTCAATATTCACCCCTAAGTGACTAAAGATGGTAGTTTCAGCTAGACTTACATGTCCACCTTTATGTTTTCCAATACAAACTAAATCTCTTCATCTTTCAGTTTCACAAAAATTTTCCTTAACATTGCTTTTAATTTTAATCCAGTACTTTTCTTTGGGACACTCGTTCAAGTTTAGGTGCAAAATCATGTACTTTTTCGTTTGAATCAAATTATCAACATAATATCGTCAACAAACAGTAAAACACTAATCTCCTAAATATCTTTATGAAGATTCACCTCAGCTAATTTTTCAATTCTATTCATATCTGTAACTCTAACTACAC
>SEYY01021954.1:0-54408 GCA_009176605.1 Armadillidium nasatum
CATTTTGATGACTCAGCATATGCATTTTGAGTTTTTCTTATTACATCCATAGTTGCATTCAGAACATTTAAATAACTTTATATTTTCATGATTTAGCAAATGAATTTTTAATTGTCCTTTCTGATTACATTCATAGGAGCAAAATGATTTGGCTCCAGCTTCAACAGTGCTTTGACATTTAAATGAATAAGCATGTGCTTTTTAATCCATCTCTCCTACTACATTCAAAACAGCAATCAGAACATTTAAATAACTTGACATTTCCATGGGTAAGCATGTGTTTTTTTAACTTTCCTTTCTCGTTACATTCATAATTGCAATCAGAACATTTAAATAACTTTACATTTAGATGACTTAGCATATGTATTTTTAGATAATGTTTATGATTAAATCCATGGTTGCACTCAGAACATTTAAATAACTTGACATTTCCATGTGTAAGCATGTGTCTTTTTAAAACGCTTTTCCACTTAGATTCATAGTTGCATTCAGAACATTTAAATAACTTGACATTTAAATGAACAAGCATGTGACTTTTTAAGGCGCCTTTCCACTTGCTTCCATAGTTGCACTCAGAACATTTAAATAGCTTTAAATTTCCATGTGTAAGCATGTGACTTTGTTAAGTTTCCTTTCCGATTGGATTCAAAGCTGCACTTTGAACATTTAAATAATTTTATGTTGCTGTGAATTAATAAATGTTGCTTTAACAAAGATTTAGAATTAGACTCATAACTGCAATGGTCACATTTAAACTTGATTTTGTTGTGTGTCTTTAAATGGCTTTTCAACTCAGCTTGGCCTTTAAAACTAAAATTACAAATTCTGCAACTCAGGTTTTCCAGATGACTCTTTTTAATGCTTTCATCACGTGTTACTGACGTTGGAGATCTGCTTTTTGAAGTAATTTTCATTTTAGAACCTTTTTCCACTTCAACATTGCTAAGGAGTATCTGCAAAAAACAATAACAAAATATTACACCTCTATATATATATATATATATATATATATATATATATATATATATATATATATATATATATATATATATATATATATATATATATATATATATATATATATATATATATATATATATATATATATATATATATATATATATATATATATATATAGAGACGTGATAGAGAAATGAGTGAGAAGGCATTGAGAAACGTTGTACAGTGAAATTGAGACATTCAGAGAACCTTTTAAGACTGGAGTATTGATCGTTAGTATAAAATAATTAAATTAAACCACCAATAACTACAATGGTGAGAACTTTGCTCTATATCTTCATAAGTAAACCACCAAGAGTGGGAACTTTCGTCTACACTCTACATCTACAAATTTCTGTCAAATATGGAAAATAGATGCAAGCACGTCAATTATCCTCTGCTGAAGAACTCTGCAGAAGAGCAAACTCCGATGTAACCAATACTTGATTGCAGGATGCTTGAGGATGGATTTCTGGCATAGTTTCCAGAGCTCCAAGTTGGAATGAAGGGTTTGTGGCCAATACTAACGGTAAATTTAAAGCAGAAGTTAAAAGAGTGGTAAATTCGATAGGCATTCAGGCGACCTTAAGGATTTAAACTCGGAAAATCTGAAAAAATATTTTCATCCATTTTAATATGTACAGTCAAATCATATTAGACAAAAAAAGTTAGGTTACGCTTCTTACTTGCCAGCAAGTGATAAAGGTCCATCTCTCTCTCTCTTTTTCCCTAAGACTGTGTGACGGAAAAGCTGTCACAAAATATATATCTTTCATCCTTCTACAATATACAAAAATCTCTATTTTAAAAATTGTTGTTAATTTCAATCAGATTCAAATGGTTTTATTAACTATAAAAAACAAGTGAAACCAATTTTCCATTGTCCATAGAGACTGTTACATCAGTAAGTCTGTCTGACTGACATCGTTGAAAAGAGACACTTGGGTATTGTTAGATGAAAAACTCAAGAGAATGTCATTTTTCTAGGCTAATTTGACCAAATTAAACGCTTTTGCCTTTGGATTTCATCTTACTTTTTGTTTTGAGAATGGAACACCTTTGAGAAAAGAAAAAGAAATAATGACAGACACCAGAAAGAGGAGAGCAGAAATAATCTAGACTTCCTAGAGAAGAATGTAGATCTTTAGTCATCTTAGGTTTGGAATGCTTAAAATTTAGTTTTATCCTAAAAATTTAGTTTTATCCTAATTTTGAGGAGCAAAAAACCAGAAGACATCAAAATTTAGATGCATTATCCAATTTCATACTAATCAAATACCATTTCTAAGAACTTTATTTCCTCATTAAGTATAGAAGTGGCAAAATGTTTATGAAAATGTTAAAAATAGAAGAAAGAATTAAAGAAATGTGCTAAATGAAACTGGTGTGACAAGAATGAAACCACTCTACTATACTCTTACTGGAGAAACTCCCAAATGAAGTATTAATCATCAGGAACTACTACTACAATCTGAATGAACTCTCAGATTACAGAAGACTTTCTTGGGATTCAGAACAGAAAAACTTTGCATCCGTTGAATAAGTAAGCAGGTGAAGTCATTTAAATTTAGAATGTTGAAGTTATCAAGAACTACCCATGTTGTTAAGCAGCTTCAGGTCTGTCACATTCAAGACACTGGTTAAAAATTTCAACAGAGCCAATATTGGGAGTCCTCAAGGTTAATGTGAAAGAGAAAAAACTTTAGCATTGATTAACCAACCTATTTCCTACTTAGTCTTGTGATAAAGAAAATTAGAATTCTGAGATTGATAGAACCACCTATTTGAGAAAGAAAACCTTTATAGACAATTTCTACGTATGATTCGTATGAGTGATTGAACCAGTTCCTCCTTCAAGCACATGAGTCCCTTGTAACATTATGACAAGGCATGAGGCAGATGAATGTATTGAGTAGATAATGAAGATGAGATTAGAGAGAGAAGAAATCACTTACATAGTGAATGTGATAACAGATCAGATTCGATGGCAAAAGGCCTAAGTTTGATTCCAAGAGAGAAACTCTCTACAAAGATTCCAATCCTTGAATTGTAACAAAATCAATGTTAGACAAGACACAAATGAATTAAGGAGGAGGAGATTTGTCTTACGAGTGTTAAGCCATAGAAGAAGGTAATACAGCTACTGAAACTTTCAAATAAATGAGAAGAAGAAGAAAAAAGGAAAGAGTAATGTTAGTTGGTCTTTATGGTGCAAATGGGTGGGAGGAAGAGGAACAAAAAATATAATTGCTTAGGGAAGAAAAAAACTATGGAAAAAAATAGAAAAATATGAAAAAAAGTTACAATTTTTTAAAACATTTGCCAAGTACAA
Organism: Armadillidium nasatum; assembly: GCA_009176605.1. Lineage (NCBI taxonomy): Eukaryota > Metazoa > Arthropoda > Malacostraca > Isopoda > Armadillidiidae > Armadillidium > Armadillidium nasatum. Next base: position 3,332 of record SEYY01021954.1, read on the forward strand.
ATCAAATTTTACCTTTAATTCCTTATCACTCAACTTATTGAGAAGAACCGAAGGAGATTTTGACTTGACAAGTTGAGCGAAGAATCTCTCTTCATCTGACTCAAAATCTTCATCTAAACATTTGTCATTTATTCTCTTCAATAATGAAGAAACATTTTTCAGGGTCGTAAATTTCTATAAATGAAATAAACTTAATAATAATATAATAATAATAATAATAATAATAATAATAATAATAATAATAATAATAATAATAATAATAATAATAATAATAATAATAATGATTTTGGCATTCAACTAATGAGCTATTTATAGTTTTAATAAAAAGTAATACAAACCTTTAAGTGCTGAGCACAAGTTTTCTTATCAATCATCATCACATTTTCATATTTTATGACATTAGTGTTAACCAGTTCTATGTCTAACACAGACTCTCTCCATTCTCTCAACTCTGACTCTATAGATGTCTTTTCATCTAATTCTTCATTTTTAATGCCTTCCGGTAAAGCAAAATGTGCTTCATTGTCAGAAAAGATCTGAAATACAAACAAAGGATTCAATTATGCTTATTGGGGTGTAATACAACCAAAATCAAGCCTAAGTTTGATGAAGATCCATGAAGGGAGTCAGTCAAGTTTGATGACCAACAAGACAATCAAAATGAAGCAAACTCGATTTTGGTTAATAGGAATTAGGAAAGGGATGATGTTACTTTAGTAGAGTCTGGATTGAACTTCAAATACTATTAAAAAAAATCCCACATCATGAGATGTTGGAAATTATGATTGGTCAAGAATTAGAAGGGAACCACATGGATAGAAAGAAGAAGAAGAAAAAAAAAGATATTCAGAGGTGTTAAAAGAATTTAGGACAGGACTGACGGGATGGGTTAATATGAGAACTTCTACAACAATAAAGTATGATTATATCAAGAAAATAAACAAATGTTTTGTGGTAATATATTACTTTAAATATTTTTTCTTCAATCTTTTATATATATAATATATTCTTTCTAACGTTCCCAAATCTATCTTTAGAGGAATACTTGGAAACATCTCAATTCTTCTAATCTCATCTCTATTCATCATAAAGTTGAACTCTTCACTCAAACTCTTTTTTCTAATTTAACACACACACACACACATACGGTATATATATATATATATATATATATATATATATATATATATATATATATATATATATATATATATATATATATATATATATATATATATATATATATATATATATATATATATATATATATATATATATATATATATATATATATATCATTTTAGAAGATTTCAACATTATCACCACAAATGGATTTCATTTGGTTTTCATGATCCAGCTGGTGAACTCTCCTACCACTTTTCTATCCAGAACAACCTTGATCAGTTGCATCTCCCTACCCACATCCCTGTCTGTCTTGGTGATCAACACAACATACTTGATCTTCTAACTAGTTATCCTTTTCCTTACCCTGTTAAATTCTTTCCTCCGCTGGGTTCATATGATCACTCTATCTCTGTATCTTGTTACGTCTCTTCAGGTCTTCTGTAAGAACGGCCCCTGCCTTTGACAAGGAGACATTTCTGGCATTTTGGTGCCACTAACTGGTCTAACTTGCAGTTATAGTTTCTGATTTTCCATGTAATGATTACCGTTTTCGTGGGAGAGGTTCCTCAAAATTTGACTCTGCCTGTTCTCATGCTATCCACTGCAGGAATGCTATCTTCAAGGATTACCATCGTCTTTTAACTCCAGAAACTTATGCAAATTATATTTTATCTTGGAATCGTGCAAAAAAAAAAAAAAAAAAAGAAAACTATTCTCTGCAACACCAAAAACTCATTTCCACTTTGTAAATGCAATAATCTTTTTGATTCTACTTCTTTACGCACTTTCTACCATTTTACCAAAAATGTCAACTTTAACTTTACTTCTTCCTCTTTCCCTCTTCTAGTATATTCTGACGGTACAACTGCTGTTTTGCCTTCATCTAAAGTTGAACTCTTTGCTCAAACTTTTGTTTCTAATTAACCTTAGACGATTCCGAGGCTGTTCCTACTCTTTCAACTAATTTATGCCTAAAGTTGTAACTTCTTCTAAAGATGTCATTTCTGTTCTCTCAGCCATTAACACTAAAAAGACGTAAGGTCCTGATAGTACCCTTCCTGTGGTTCTCAAAAATTAATTCTGAGCTTGCACTTTGCCTTGGTAAATTGTAGTCTTTATCTTTCTACTTCAACCTTCCATTCTTACTGGTAACGTAATCTTCAAGCCTGTGCCGAAGAGGGGGGGGGGACTCCTTTCAACCCTCTAACTACCATCCCATTTCTTTAATCACCATTCTTTCACACGTTTTCAAATCTATGATCTATCTTTAGCAGGAATATTTGGAAACATTTCAATTCTTCTAATCTCATCTCTAATCATAATGGCATTCATAAGAAATGCTCTACTAGTGATCTTTTCTCCCTGACTCTTGGTTCTCCACCCTTCGGCATTTCGGTGAACTTATGCTGTCGAGCTGGACATATCAAAAGCTTTCGAGAGTCTAGCACAAAGCTTTGATTTCCAAATTAGTCACATTCAGAATCTATCCTTCTCTTTGTGGCCTTCTGATTTCCTTTCCAGTAATTCTATGGCAACTGTTGTAAACGGTCCCTGTTCATCCTTTAAATCTATTAATAGTGGTGTTCCTCAAGGATCTGTCTTGTCCACAACACTTTTTCTACTTTTCATTAATGACCTTCTCTCTGTTACTTCATCTCTAATCCATTCCTATGCCGATGACTCTACCATTCATTACTCCTTTCAATTTAAAAGATACGCCTCCAAACAGAAAAGAAAAAGAAAATATTGAAAAAGCAAGAAGAAAAATATTAATTTTCTTATATTTTGTTTGATTTAATCTACCATTAATTAATAAGTATAATTTGCAATTTTAACCCCAAAGGTAAACCCTGGTTTTCCACAATTATTAGCTGGAGCTGGGGCAAGGGTGGAGCCAGTCCATACATCCATACAAACATGGAAACAAACAAATATACATGCAAACACAAAAACACATATACAAACATACTCACATGCATAAAAAAAAATTTATAAAAACATAAATGGATAAATGAAACATATAAAAGGAAATAAAGGATGACCTAATTGTTGAGACAGTGAAAGGAGTTAATAGTGGATGAAAGGAAACTACAAAGTTTCAGTTTAAATGTTGCTAAAACTGTTATCAAGGGGAAAAACTGCGAAAAAGAGAAAATAACACAAATTAATTGATCAAAATAGCAAAACAAAAGTAAATATTAAAAAAAAAAAAAAAATTCAAATTTGAATCTTTGTCATATCTTTTTATGTAATGTCCTTTATTATCTGAGTTCAAGAACCAACCATGCATTCAATTTTAATTTCAATACATGCTAATATTTTATTTTTTCTTCCAGTCTTGAATATACTGTTAATATAACTTTTCAATTGTGTGTTATAGTTTCAATTTTTCAAATTTGTATTTTTTTTCTTTTTTCAAATTTTTAATTTTATTCTGCTATTTTGATCAATTAACTTGTATTGTTTTCTCTTGATAATGGTTTTAGCAACATTAAAACCGAAACGTCATAATTTTCGTTCGTCCACTATTGCCTCCTCTCACTGTCTCAACAATTAGGTTATCCTTCATTTCCTTTTGCATATTTATCTTTGGAACTCCATACTGGTTATATCATTTGTGGAAGGGTTGTCTTTATTTTTAGTCTTCTGATTTTATATGTTTCATTTATCCATTTATTTGTTTATATATATATATATATATATATATATATATATATATATATATATATATATATATATATATATATATATATATATATATATATATATATATATATATATATATATATATATATGTTTGTGCATGTGGGTATGTATGTATATATGTATTTGAATGTTTGAATGTATGTATGTAGATAAGCATGCATGTATGTATGATTGTTTAAATGTTTGCATGGATGTATATTTGTGATTTTATTACTCATGTAGGAGTTTTAAAGCTTTTATTTTGTCTCGCCCAAGTCACATTTTTTTTTATATATAATTCTTTATTATCTGTGTTTACCAACCGCCTGCATGTTAAATTTTAATTTCAATATATATATATATATATATATATATATATATATATATATATATATATATATATATATATATATATATATATATATATATATATATATATATATATATATATATATATATATATATATATATATATATATATATATATATATATATTATATATATATATATATATATATATATATATATATATATATATATATATATATATATATATATATATATATATATCCTACCTGGGAACCTAGTTGATAAGAGTCATATTGCAAATCTAATTCTTCCACATCAAATTCAGATTTGATACTCTTTTTCATATTTATTTCAAAACCTTGTTGATAAGAGTCGTATTTCAAATCTAATTCTTCCACCTTTATTTCATTTTCAGATTTAATATTCATTTTAATATTTATTTCAATGAAATATATTCCAAGCAATTAAAAATCTGAAAACAGATAAAGAAAATAAATAATAAAAAAACTTAAATTTTTACAATACAATAAAGTGATATATTAGCAGAGGAATGAACTATGTATCAGTATTAATGAATGGTATCAATACTAAAACTATTTCATAAATATCAATATACAGAAAAAAAATAAAATAAAATCTCCACTGTGAGCACAGGAATGCAGTCCGCCAGTCCCCATTGACAAATGCTCTTCTGCACTGCATTTAAATATAATTCTCAAATTTGATATTGGAATCAATACAAAGATATTGAAAATAACATATCAGTCTATTGATATAATGATGTGTCTGTATCATGTTGCATACGACTTTTTATGGTAAAATATTAAGAATTTTGGTGGATTCATTCTAGAGTTCACAGGAACATTTTTTTTCTTAATAAATTAAAAATATAAATACAAAATGGTCTGATATCAATTTATTTCTTTTTACTGAGGAGTGGAAAATGATTTTGTACACTAAAAACACCAAAAAATAAAAGTAATTAACAAAGAGTAATAACTAATAAGATTTAACAACACAGTCATACACTACACTACCAGGTCGATGCATCAGCATCAGAGGGAACCATTTGAAATTTTATTGCTATGTTAGAGCTAAAAACTTTAAAACAAAAAAAAAATAATATATTGAAACTACAAAGATGAAATTTTATGCAATAAAGTAAATTACTGTATTCCTATTTAGTAGATTAAAACAATTTTCTTTATTTTATTATTACATTTTGAAAAGTCCAGCATTCGCTAGGTTAGGGCTACTTATTGGCTGTTAGGTATACTTTTACCCTTTAAGTTCAGGTTAGGTTAAGTTGATCATTTGGGTAATATATAAGAATGGAACTAGTAATTTTTTTCTTTACTCAGCCTAACTATGTACACAAAATAATCGTTTTATCAATTTCTTTGATTTAACAGCGAATGGAAAAGGTTTTTGTAAGAAAAAAATATATATATACATAATGATTCAAATTTTTACTTGTTTGCAACATTTTTTTCAAAGGTTTTGTAACGTCAATGATCCCACCACCTTGTTTTACTAGAAAATCATATGCTATATTGTTAGTTTCAAATCCCTACCTATAGTTCCATTTGAACTCATAAAACAAACAGATGTTATTAATTTCAGCACTACTGTGAATGCTACAATTACTTTTATTTTTTAAAAAATATTTTGGTTAGGCCTATTTGCTGAATGCTAGCATATTTACCCTTTATCTCAAAGTTAGGGTAAGTCAAACTATTTTTCAATTATTATTCAATTTCTTTCAACATATTATTACAAAAGCCAAACTTTATGATGTTCAAAATCTATTTTTACTACCTTATGTGTATTTTAATTTAGCAAATTTGATTTTCTGACCCATTTTATTTTTTTCAATTTATATTACATTTCCAGTTCATCTTTTGAATAAGTAAATACAAGATAAGAGAAAAACCATGCCCTTTTACTGTTAGATCTAACAAACTAGTTTGACCTAACGTAACTTAGACTTAAAGGGTAAAAGTAGAGCAGTTTTCTATTCATCCACAATCTTTCGACAAACTTAGTTACACGCCATTTTTGGAATTTTTTTTTTAGACCATATTTAGAGCAACTTACGATTTGAACACTAGAACAAATTTTCAAAAATTGGTAATATCATAGTAAAGCGGGCACAAATTTTGTTCCTTCTCAGCTTAACTACGAAAAGGAAATGATATATATATATATATTTTTTTTTAATGAATAATTGGTAACTGACAAATGATCTAGTATAAAAAAAAAATAATAATAATAAAAAAATAAATAAAAATAAAATAAACAAATTTTTTAAATTTTAAAGCTAATAATATTTTTTCAATTTAACGTCGGAAGATTTGTATTTGTATTTGTATGCAATATTTGAAAGTTCTTGCCAAGGTTCTAGAGTTCTTTTTAGGGAAGGTGCCAAATCCGGCCTTTTGCTAGAATTTACCGATTTTACCATTAAAAATTACATTTATAGCTTAGTAGACGCTTGAAGGAAATTGTATAAGTGCTCTGGGTCACAACAATACAAAAAATGGGTTTTGGAAATTAAAGGCCACCACATACTTACAAATTTATTGAAGGAAGTATGGCAAGAAGGGAATATAGGCTTAGGTTAAGAAGCTTTCTGAGTTTCAATATTTTTTTATATCGATATTTTATTTTGAAATTTTGATTTTAATCGATATCCTTTATATCGATATTTAAAAGTTTTTATAGCTAACTTTTAGTTAAACTTTCGCTTACATTGAGATAGGTGTTTTATTTTTTGATGAATATTCAAGACATGTTTAATTGTCTTCTTGCGTTTTTGCAACATTTTAAATTAGTTCTTAGTGAAAAACAATGTGATAAATGTAAAGTAAAATGTGAAATATCAAAGCAGGTGTCAAATTGGGTTAATGTTAGCAAAACTACAGTGATTGAGTGATTCAACTTTTGCTGAGAAGTTTGTATTTCTCACACTTTCAACCAACATAGGGACAGATCTACGTAACATGTAAGGTATATATATATATATATATATACAGTGGCGGCTCGTGTAAACTTGGCAAGGAAGGGCTGCAAGTTTTTATATATTATATATATATATATATATATATAATATATATATATATATATATATATATATATATATATATATATATATATGTGTGTCTGTGTGTGTGTGTGTATGTGTGTGTAAAATTTTAAACTATTTTATATATATATATATATATATATATATATATATATATATATATATATATATATATATATATATATATATATATATATATATATATTTCAAACGTACCTTACTTATTCTGGAAATATTGATATACTGGAAGCATCTATATATCAATGCAAATGTTTTGACATTCGTATTATTATTATATATAGCTTTCATTTCATTTAGGCCTATTTTATTATTATTATTATTATTATTATTATTATTATTATTATTATTATTTAGAAATAAGATTAGTTCTTGGAAAGCTTGCTGATATTATTATTTAAAAATAAGATTACTTTTTTATTGAAATCTGGTATTTTAAACCATTTCGCTCTCTATTGAAAACATCGCTAATACATGGTACTACATTTAATAGTTTTTATTCTATTCAAAGTCGAGAAACATCTCTCTGCTTCAGACGTTGTCATCGGAGTTGTAATTGCTTTCATATAAATAATATTTTATAAGCATACTGTCATATTACACCAAATTATATAAATTTCATATTTTTTTACACTATTCTTACTCAATCTCTAAATTTATCTTCCTTCAAAATTGGAAAAATTTATCTCATAAAAACAGATCTGCCAAACGTACGTCTTTCAACATAAAAAAAAACAATTATTACGTACGTATTAAAATTATTATAAGATTTTTTTTTATTCCCAATTATTCTTACTTAAAATTCTGCAAGGATTACAAAAATGTTAGCCTTTTTAATGTACTTTAAATAGTTTTTGTAATATTTAAGTATGTAGAAGTGCATCTGGCATAATGTTATATATATATATATATATATATATATATATATATATATATATATATATATATATATATATATATATATATATATATAAATATATATATATATCGAACAAGAAAAAAAAAAAAAAAAACATAAAACTTGTAATTTTTCTTCCACAATTAAAACAACACCCTCCGTCGAGATGAGACATTAAACAACTGTCGTAAGTTGCTACATCTTACCGTGGTTGCTATATGTCTTGTTAGGGCTTGAAATTTTACAGCCCATTTTTTAAATAATGGCAATGCTTGAAAAATAATATCGTACCCAAAAATTTGAAGATGCCAAATGCATTTACTTCTTATTTTCTTTAATGATTTATACTTTTTTATGTATTAAGTTGTTAAAAAATGAATTTAAATCACGTTTCTCTGACAAAAATTTCATATTTATATCAACATTCCTACGCCTGGTATTTTTAATTTGGAGGGGCTGCAGCCCCGGAGCCCATAATGACGAGCCGCCACTGATTATTATATATATATATATATATATATATATATATATATATATATATATATATATATATATTATATAATATATATATATAATATAGTAATGTGTGTATATGTGGTGTAATACAGCAGGAGGCCTGTATCTCGCAGCAACGTTCTTGTATAGGTTAGGCCTCTATTTTACGGCAACTTCAGTAGTTCAGGTTATGATAAGTCGAATTAAGTACGCTAGAAAACTAAATAATAATAATTAATGTGTGTATAATGTGTGGTGTTATATGGAAGTAGGCCTGTATCTCGTGGCAATGTTCTTGTATAGGTTAGGCCTCTATTTTACGGCAACTTCAGTAGTTCAGGTTATGATAAGTCGAACTAAGTACGCTAGAAAAAATAATAATAATTATAAAAATAATTAGAATAATAGGCATACATGAAATGAAAACTAAATAATAATAACACAAATATAAAAAAATTTGAATTGGCATATTGATGTTTCGATATATCGATATTTTCCAAATATCGAAACTCAGAAAGCTTCTTAACCTTTACAAGAATATATATATATATATATATATATATATATATATATATATATATATATTATATATATATATATTATATATTAAAATGGTCCCAGCTGTATAATATAAAATAGTAAGAAAAATGTATGATACCTTCCAATGTATGACCGAGACCATATTTACCATTTCTTAAATATATCAAAGCATATTTTGGCTATAAATTGCATTAATATGAATAATAAGACATTAAATAATAATAATAATAATAATATGAGTTTCTACCTTACACCTGTAATAAAATACATATGGTAATTTTGTTATGAAATGAACTAATATTATATTGGTACAGAAACAGTAAACCTAAACTATTATTGCAGCTATTAACTGGAGAATGTGCTAAATGGCAGATGGATTCAGCTGGTGAGGGCAAATGATACTACAGCAGGGTACAATGATGCCACAGTAGGGGGGGGGGTGGGGCTAGACATATAGAAAGAGAAAATTTATAGATAGAAAAAGGATTAAGAAATTAGTGACCTGATATAGGTACAAATATGAGAAATAGGTACTAGGTCAGTGATATAGTCAGTGATATAACCTTGGGTATAAGTACAGGCACTCACCAATTATGAATCACTAATGATCAGCTGAATACGATACAGGAATTGATGTGAGCCTTATCATGCAAGGCGATGCTTAAAGAACATTAATATCCCAAAAAGGTGAATTTGAGGCACGATCACAACAATAAACGAGGATATTTCACGCTTAAAGTTTTTTACTTTAATGATTTTAATTTAATCATTACTTTTTATTTTTTTTTTGACCACGCTTAAAGTTTGAGCTACCTCAAAATAAAAAAATGGTATGGTGCAGCGTCTTATCTTCAACATTGACCGTCAATGGATGATCAGTCAGCCACAATAGCTTACACTATATTATCTCTTGGAAATAGTAAATCCCACAAATTCCCCATTTCATTTTAACTATTTGAATACATTTTCAATGGTGAGTTCTTTATTAATTACACTTTATTAATTGTAAGCTAAATTTTTACTAGAATTAGGTTTATTCTTAGGAGAGCAGTCACAATATTGCATTAAGCGCTATCTAGATTTACAGCGCTACAGAGAATCCCAACAGTATTATAATGCACATGAATAATGAAAAGCATATTTCAAGAAAATATTACTTTATCTTAAATATTATTGCAGTACAGCAATAAAAACGTAAATGCATGGCACACATCTAAAACGGGGGCTGAATAGAAAAAAGAATTTGGGCCATCGTTACTAAAAGTATTACCATAAAAATATGTAACATATCAGATAGGCTCATAAAATATTCATTTAATGATAGATTATGAATACTCTGCTGTAAGAGAATTATAAACAGTCAAAACAAAATAATAAAGCCTATTATTGACAAATTAGGAAGAAAAAACTACTGAAAAATATTTCCTAATAGGCTCAATTATACTGACTGAATATGTAGCCTACTAATATTCTTTGTTTCATATGAAACATTTATAATCTTGAAAATTAAAATATATTTTAATACATTTATTAAAAATTGACAAAATAACATAAACATTCAGATACAAATAAAACCTATAAAAATGGGTTTGTTTACATCTAATATTAAGGGGAAATTTAATCATGCCAAAAAGTATCTTTAGGATTTCTAAGAAATCTACGGTCGCGGCATCATTTTTACGGGGAAATTTGGGAATTTTATTGACTAGAATTTTTTCCCAAATCTTTAGGAAACTAGATATTCAAAAACTTGGAACAGAAAACGTCTTTTGTATAACAGTCAGCAAATTGGCCTAACCTAACGTACGCTGGGTCTTTGCTTATTAATTTAGTAAAAATTTTTGGCAAATTTATAGTTTCAAGTAGTAAATTATTTTCCTTCATACATCAAAACTACGAAAACGAATTGGTCGGAAAAATATTTTAGTTTCATTGAACCGCAAAAAACGATTTTGTAAATTAAAAACAAATACATAATTAACAAAGTAATTATTACCACGTACTAATTATCGTACTAATCGAATGAGCCCGTAGAAACATACTTCAGCTATAATTGCCAGTTTTCCTTCCTCCACGAATAATTTAATCAATGGAAAGGGTAGCGAGAACCGAAAATTATAGTGCTCTTAACATTCACATCTCTAAAGTTAAGCTCACTGGTACATTTATGAAAATAGACACTAATGTCAAATTTGTATTTTATAAAAAATTTATAGTTATATTTATAGGAAAAAAAAAAAAGTTAATTTAGTGAGTTGTGGTAACATTCTATATGAATTTAAATTGTGATAATTTAATATGTACTCCTGGGTACATAGATGCTTGTCATTTATAATTATTCATAATTTTGTGTGAATGCAGCACTTATCAGTTTTAAGATAAAAAAAAATTTGATTTCATGCGAAAGCATTCTGTTACCCCAAAACTAAACGTTACCCCAGGCACTGTCAATTTTCTTTTTGATGTTCTTTATTTTTTGGATTTTAATTTTAATTCCAAGATGTTTTTCCATCTTTTTATATATTTTTCTGTTTTACCTCCAGATTCTTCTATACATAAAACTTAGAGGTATTACCTTGTTCATGTATCTATTTCATATATCTTAAAATTGCTTACTTTTCTTCTTCCTCTTTTCAGATTAACAAATTCACATTAATTAATCAAAAGTCTAAACTCTGTTCATATATCCCCAAAATATTGTTCCACTATTTCTTTATTATTCAGGGAATATACTTTTATATCCATACAAAATAGAGTGGGATATTTTCTAGGGTTGCGGAGTCAGTAATAAGTTTGCAGCTCCGACTAAACATTTTAAAATTCATTGACTCCGGCTTCAACAATTTAGGAATTATCTGGTTTCATTTAGTCATGAAAACGTTAATTCTGGGTTACAATATATATAACTTAATAAAAAAAAAATTCTTTCCGATTTTTATTTTCAATTATATCAAATTTAAAAACCTGAAAAATAAAAATTATATAGCGTACAATTTACTAATGTAAAATTACTATTTTTAAAAATTTAATAGCATAGTTTCTCTCTTGGGATTAAAACCTGCATACATTTTCTAATTTATTTATCAGAATACTTGTAATATGAACTGGGATGATGGCGTCCCATTCAAAATTTCTCTACTTTTATTTTATTTATTTATTTTGTTATACATGGATAAGCAAGTGTCTTTTTAAGTGATCTTTTCGATTGCATTCATAGTTACACTCACAACATTTAAATAACTTGACATTTTCATGTGTAAGCATGTGCCTTTTTAAGTTTTCTTTCTTATTACATTCATAACTACACTTAGAACATTTAAATAACTTTATTTTTTCATGATTCAGCAAGTGGATTTTTAAGCTTATTTTATTATTGCATACATAATTGCACTTAGAACAATTAAATAACTTGACATTTCCATGAGTAAGCATGTGACTTTTTAGTAAAATTTTCTTATCACATTCATAGTTGCATTCAGAACATTTACATAACTTGGAATTTGCATGTGTAAGCATGTGTCTTTTTAAGTTTCCTTTCCTATTACATTCATAACTACACTTAGAACATTTAAATAACTTTTTATTTACATGATTAAGCAGGTGGTTTTTTAAGCTTCCTTTGTCATTACATTCATAGTTGCATTCAGAACATTTAAATAACTTGAAATTTAAATGAATAAGCATGTGCCTTTTTAATCCATCTCTCCTACTACATTCAAAACCGCAGTTAGAACATTTAAATAACTTTATATTTTCATGATTTAGCAAGTGAACTTTTAAGTGTTCTTTCCTATTGCATTCATAGCTGCACTCAGAACATTTAAATAACTTGCCATTTATATGTGTAAGCATGTGACGTTGTAAGTTTTCTTTCCGATTGCATTCAAAGCTGCACTTTGAGCATTTAAATAATTTTATGTTGTTGTGAATTAATAAATGTCGCCTTAAAAAAGATTTAGAATTAAACTCATAACTGCAATGGTCACATTTAAACTTGATTTTGTTGTGTGTCTTTAAATGGTTTTTCAACTCAGCTTGGCCTTTAAAACTAAAATTACAAAATCTGCAACTCAGGTTTTCCAGATGACTCTTTTTAATGCTTTCATCACGTCTTACTGACGCTGGAGATCTGCTTTTTGAAGAACTTTTCATTTTAGAACCTTTTTCCACTTCAACATTGCCAAGTAGTATCTACAAAAAACAACAACAACAAAAATTACACCAATATATAATAAAATTTATATTTTTTATTAGAATGTGTATAAAATATAAAAATTATTACTTAAAATTTATATTAATGTTAAAACAAATTTTAAAATTTCGCAATTAACATGAGGAACTCTGTATACAGATATATTAAAAAAAGGAGGAGAAAAGCAATTTTAGACAGGCTAGAGATTTGCTGTGTTGCATTTGGGGCATGAAGGGGAATTAGTTCGATTTATATGAAATCTGTATTTGTAGTGTTGGAGATTTGGGTGATGCCCGTATCTGAGTCTAGCTAGGGATGTTTGGAGAGGTATGAGGAGGGTGTCAGCTTCCTTTGCTATGTCTGGGGGCGATGTGTTGAGAATAATATTGTGTTTGCGCTGCCTTAGGTATTTTTCTGTTTGGCTGGTGTGGATGTTTGATGTAGGAAGTGTTGTTTATTTTTGGATGGATGTCGTTCAGAATGAGTCTGTAGAGGAGTGCAGGGGAGAATGGTGGCTGTTTTAGTCTGTGTCGTGTAGGGTTTGTAAGGGTTGTATGGCAATGGTTATCAGGCTGCAGGGTTTTGGAGTGAAATTATGTCCTAACATTTCTAAATGAGTTGTAATTGGGAATATTTTCGTTCCATCATTTTCATCTCTTCTTTTCACTAGTCTTAAGGGCCATGCCTATGTGGGTATACAGTGAAGGTAAGTATGTATACGTAATATAAATGCGTATTAACACAATTGTAACACTACTGTATTAAATTTGGCGGTCAAGTGGAGAGCGATGCGCGTGTTATGAATGCTGCGTTCAAACTGAACACCGCATGGGAAATTTGTTGATTAAAAGCTGTACAGCGCATGGTTGCTGTAAGAGCGAGACAAGCGCTGAAAAATATTTTAGCGCCGTATGAGCGAAGGGCCGTAAAACGAGGTATGCATATATATATATATATATATATATATATATATATATATATATATATATATATATATATATATATATATATATATATATATATATATATATATATATATATATATATATATATATATATATATGAGAGTAGAGAAGAAGAGGGAGACAGAGGAGAGATGGATGGATTTAGTTGGGGATTCACCGAGGCGACATCAGTTGCCTATGATGAAACAGTTGATGGAAGATGGAATTATTTCCAACAGATCAAGACGGAGACGAGTGCTGGCCCCCACTGACTGGCCCCTAGAGCCTCACTGGAATCATATATATATATATATATATATATATATATATATATATATATATATATATATATATATATATATATATATATATATATATATATATATATATATATATATATATATATATATATATATATATATATATATATATATATATATATATACAGTGCTGTGCAAATTTGTTCAGATAGTGTTAAATTATGCAACTTTTTCTTAATAAGCCCAACTTTTTTGCTATGCTACAAAAGGTCATTTTTTTAAGATATAAGAGTGTTCTGGTGGTATCTGGCAACTATTCTGGTGGTATCTGGCAATTATTCTGGTGGTATGTTGTAAACACATTCAAGCAAAAACATGTCAGTGCTACTGCAGGACTTGTGGAGAAAGGTTGTTGCTGTGAATGTGTTCAGTTTTACTTGGTTTTCATGATGGATATCACTCCGAAGAAGCGTGCAAGTATTGTAGCTCTTAGAAAGCATAGTGGTCTTAGCATCAGACAGATTTCTGATAAAATGAAGGTGGCTAAATCAACCGTTGGCGATATCCGGAAAAGAAATGAAGACATTGGTGAACCTTTAACAACTCGAAGAGGAAGATGTGGAAGAAAACGCAAGACAACACCTCACGATGACAAGATTATCATCAGAAATAGTGTAAAGGGTCCTAAGAAAACAAGTGCAGACCTTCGCAGAGATCTGTCTTCAGTAGGCATAAATGTTTCTTCTTCAACTGTCCAAAGAAGGCTTCTTGAGGTTGGAAGACTTGCCAGAAAACCGCAAAAGAAACAGTTATTGACATGTTATAAAGAAAAAACGTCTTCGCTGGGCATGTAGGTATGCTAGATGGACGGCTGACAACTGGAGGAAAGTAATCTTTTCAGATGAATCACATTTTGAGGTACATGGTTACAGGTCACATGTCATGAGACAAAGCAAAGGTGAACCACTTCTGTCAGGACATATTCAACAAGCGCCCAAAAATTCCACCTAAGAAGATGTTTTGGGGTAGTTTTAGTGCTAAAGGTACAGGGCGGCTTATTAATGTTGATGGCATGATGAACTGTGATAAATACAAGGCAATTTTGCAGACTCACTTGCTTCCTATGATAAGAAGGGATTTTCCTGATGGAGATGGCATTTTTCAGCAGGATCTTGCTCCATGCCATACTTCAGGCAAAATGCTCTTCATTCTTTAATGAAAGTGGACTAACGGTTTTAGACTGGCCTGGAAATTCTCCTGACATAAATCCCATAGAAAATCTATGGCCTATAATCAAACGTAGGCTCTAGAAAGAAGTCTGTTCGACAATGCAAAAGCTGATTTGTGCTGTTATTAACGTCTGGTACCATGATGAAGAAATGTCAAAAATGTGTTCAACTTTGGTCGAATCTATGCCAATTTCGAGTGCAAATGCTTGTAAAAGCGAGAGGAGGTCATACCTCCTATTAAATATATCAACTCTTATACCCTCGACATGTTTTTTTTTTAAATAAACTTCAATACAGCAAAAAATTGTTTTATTTCACCACTGTCCGAATTAATTTGCACAGCACTGTATATATATATATATATATATATATATATATATATATATATATATATATATATATATATATATATATATATATATATATATATATATATATATATATATATATATATATACATTTAGAAATGAGTATCGTATCAGTATCAGTATCAATGAATTTGAAACTTTTGGTATCAGTATTGGTAAAAATTTTGGTATCGCTCCTTCCTTAATATATATATATATATATATATATATATATATATATATATATATATATATATATATATATATATATATATATATATATATATATATCCCTGTAAGGCTCTAGGGGTCTATCAGCGGAGCCAGCACTCGTCTCCATCTGGATCTGTCATAAATAATTCCATTTTCAACCAGCTGTTCTAACCTAGACAGCTGATGTCACATCAGTGAATCCCCAACTGGCTCCATCCATCTTTTCCTGGGTCTCCCTCTCGATCTTCTTCCTCTTGGCATCCACTCTCATTTCCCTCCCCACTCTCTCTCCACACATGTCCCCACCATCTCAGTCTTGCTGCATCTATCTTTTGATTAATTGGTTCAACCCCTATACTTTCTCTAAATCATTCTCTTCTTATTCTTTCCTTTCTGGTCCTTCCCACCACCAACCACAGCACCCTCAACTCTGCTGCTTGAATTCTTTCTTTTCTTGTTGTTGTACTCCAAATCTCCACCCTATAGGTCAGAGTACTTTCAAAAATTTCTTTTCTTACTCCTATATCCATTCTTCTGCCGGCTAAGATTGGGTACAGCACCCTCATCACTCTTCCGTATTTCTCCGTCCTGTTGGTAATTTCCAGCATATTTCCTCATTCCCTTGTAAATACTCTCTCCCCCAAATACTCACACCTCTCCACCACCCAGGCACCCTCACCTCCTTGCCATCCACCTTATATATATATATATATATATATATATATATATATATATATATATATATATATATATATATATATATATATATATATATATATATATATATATATATATATATATATATATATATATATATATATATATATATATATATATATATATATATATATATATATATATATATATATATATATATATATATATATATATATATATATATATATATATATATATATATATATATATATATATATATATATATATATATATATATATATATATATATATATATATATATATATATATATATATATATATATATATATATATATATATCTGTCTTCTCTGGTGGGTAAAGACCAGATGCCTTCTAATTTCCACCAGAGTATGGGCAATATCGGTGAGGTGGAGAGTGAGAGCGATCTGATGAGTCAGTGAGCTCTTCATTCTTGTTCAACTAGTAAAAATGTAGAAATTTTATTTTTCATTTTTTTTAAAATTCTTTGAAATTTATAATGGTACATTAAAGTTATTTTTCTTTTTACAGAATATTGATTTTGAGAGAATTCTATTGAATATTATTATTATTGAAAGTAAAATTTATTTATGTTTCTTAGTTATTTATACGCATATGTTGCTATATAATTATGTACTTAGACCTAATTGGTAGAATTTATCATATTATTCTTGAAATTGGAAGTATAGAAGAAAGAGAGGACTTTCTATTTTGATTGAACTGAACTGGTAAGAGAATAAATTAAATAAAATATTTTGCAAAAGTCAAAGCAAAATAAATGTGATATTTGTGATATAATACATGAGATAGTGTGATAAGTGTTATTAATAAGATTTAATTTAACAGTATTTTGTACCAGTCATTTGCAGTGAAGAACATAAACAGAAAAAAACCCTTAGGAGATTGTCCTAACACTACTATGGTATATTATAAAACGCTAGAAAAGTAATGATATAATTAAAATATTATATATAGGTTAGGTGTAGAATATATATTGTGTCTCTAATGATAATTATTTTTGTTTTTTCTAGTTTTTTTTTTTTCTTTTTATTTGCCTTTTTGTCCATCGTTTTTACTGGATTTTTCCATTGTTTGGATTGGTTTGGAGCGGATATTTTAGTTTCTATTTGTTGTACTGACTGAAGTGTCAGAAGTCATAGTGTAAATACCAGTCACAGAAATTATCAATTAACAAAAAGATAAAGGAGGAGGAAAGGTGTTAATAGAATTCATACTCAAGTTGAGAACATGGTTTGATTTCAATTTTTGGTGTCACAGAATTAATGATCAGTTAAGGATATTACATAATTGTAGTTAGTATAAGTTTCTTCTTTAATAACTAACCACTTCCTCTACTTTTCTTATTTCTCTCATTCTAATTTAAAGTTGGAGACCACTAACGTATTCTGTGTCTGGTACTGCTAAAGATTAGATAAGAGGTTTTGTTGACCCCAAACTGAACAATCTGAAAAAGAAAAGATTCAGTTATGATTATGAACCGACCAGAGCTCCTGCCCCGGCCAACACCGGCCATTTTTACTGACCCCGGTCCCGACCAAAAATCAGGGAAAACCAGGGTTGCCGGCCGGGGTTAAAATGGCAAATTATACTTTTTAAAAAAAAAAAATTTGTTTTTAATTTTCTGCGAATTCTGCTGAAACTTTCAGTTATATAGATTTTTTACCAGGTAAGAAAAGTCCATTTATAGCGTTTTTCCGAGTCTTACGGTTAAAAGTTTTTTTGTTTTTTTTTTAAAATTTTACCATTTTTTAATTGAATGGCGGTGCCAAACCACTTTTTAGAATGAGCTGAAAAT
Organism: Armadillidium nasatum; assembly: GCA_009176605.1. NCBI lineage: Eukaryota > Metazoa > Arthropoda > Malacostraca > Isopoda > Armadillidiidae > Armadillidium > Armadillidium nasatum. The sequence continues at coordinate 22,185 of SEYY01021954.1, forward strand.
TGGACTATTTATTCAAAATTAAATGGGATACAAAAGTCTCTAATAGACTTTTGTTCCCAGAGTTATAGGAAAAATGTTATAAGCCAAAAACTGACCAACTATAGGGAAAAAAAAATTTTTTTTTGAACTAAAAAAATCCACCTTTTCAGACAAAAATTTTTTTAAAAAAAATACAACTATGACATTTCCTATTTTTGGTGTGTATAGAGGAGGGGTGGGGCTACAAATTCCTCTATGTACTTTATTCGATGACATTCGTTGGTTTTGAGATATAGCCTTCAAAAAGGTCCATTTTTGGCCAAATTTCAAAAATTCCCAAAGTTTGAGAGGCTATATCTCGCTTCAAACAAAGGGCATTTAAATATGCACTAAATAAATATTGTTGCCCTGCCCTCTTCTAAACAATATTCACAAATAAAAAAAAATAGTAGGTAGCGTTTTTTATAAATAATTTTTTCCTCCAGAAGGGTACAATTTTTGCAAATTTTTTTTCAAGTGCTTATATAACTTTTTTCTAGACGTGATATCAAAAACCTATTCCCACCAATGCAAGAAATTGGGGCAAAGGTATTCAGCTAAATTTTCAGCTCATGTGGACCAGTGGTTTGATCCAGTTTTTCATTTTTTTCAACTTTGGGTCCAAATAAGTTTCAAACCGTTATAGACTCAAAAAAATGCTCGAAATCAACTCAGAACTTCGTGAAAAAATTCACATACTTTGAAAATTTCAGCTCAATCAGTCAAATAATTAAAAAAAAATTTCAAACAAAATATAAGAAAATTAAGATTTTTTTTATTTTCTGTTTCTTTTGACCGCTCCTTTTCTGCTAGTGAATGTTCATCTTTGTGTTTTGATTTTTGATACTCCAAAAAGATTTGGTTGAAATTTTTTTACTTGTAGCACCCGGAGGTTCTCTTCTAATTTTCTGACTGCAGATGTTAACATTTAGCTATTTCAAGCCTATCCTGAAACATTGTAAAGTATTCAAATACTGCAGAAGCTGATCTTTTAGCCATATTGACTGAAAGTATAAACAAAATAATAATTTTTAAATAATGCAGCTAAATGATACAAGTTTGATACATGGCAATAAAATAACAATGATATGTATAAATACAGGTTAAATTGATAATTTTATATCTTACATTTTTTTAAACTTTACCTTAGGATCTTACTTAAGTAAACCTGTTGAATCACTATTATGAATTAGAATTTTTTTTTTTAAATTTTTGTACTTTTTTTAAACTTTAACTATACAAAACTGTAATTTTTTGATTTATTTTTTTGGAGAAAATGCATATAATCATTAATTTAAGTGAATGTTGGCTATTCTACTCCTTCCTTACAATTAAATAAACCTTATATCTAATTTTCTTAACCTTAAATTTCAGTGCTTTTGACCTCTTTACAAATTTTAGGAAACCCCGGCCAAATTCCAACCCCGGTCGGTCCCTAGTTATGATTATTTAATATATCCCTTTATTATTAATTTACAATATTTGATATTATTTTTGAATTAATTTATTTTGAAAACATTTAATCTTCATTCTTAATAAATAAGTTAGTGTATAAAAGATTTCTTACCCTGCATTTGAACACATGAGTTGTTGAACATCATTTCTTGTTTGATGATTGATGATGATGGTGAATGGAATGGTTGATGGCTGATTGTTGAATAACTACAGATCCTCGCAGAGCTGACAATATTCTTCCTATCTTCTTTGCGTTCGTCATCCCTCACAGTCCTGGACCACCATTCACTGGAAGGTAAGCCACACTTCCTATTGCTTTGTATACTGTAGGATGAGCTGTAGGTAGGATAAAATTGTTTGGGGCCAAACCTCATGGAACATTTTAATGTATACTTTGAACCATATATATCTTTTTTTTTGTCCGTTCATCACCTATGAGCTTGCACAGCTTGGCAGCACTTTCCCCTACATATACCAAAAAAATTAAATTGGCACCCAAACAGAGACTTGAACAACGCTTACGAGTGTGTGTAGAGTGTTGTGTGAGGAGGAAATTCAGAAGAATTTGTCTAGGAAAGAGAAAAATTGATGAAGAAGGTAGAGATTGTGATAAAAGAAAAAGATTTAAAAGTGCAGAAATAAAAACTAAATCGATAATTGGAGTGTAATTGAAGTATACATGGTATAAAAGTGTTAATCGAGCTAACTCAAGTTATAACTTTTCTCAGTTCCGGTTTTGTTCTTTGTCCATTTTTCTTCATAGGCACTGTACATATAATTGGAAATATATATTGATATCATAAATTTTCTATTTTAATATTTTTTTCCATATCTGAGAGCCTCCTGTAGACACTCATATATACACCTCACAGGTACTGCTGAGAAGTGAGCCATCCCTTATATCTATTTATAGATATAAGTAGTGGTTCGAGTCATCAGGTGTTGGGGGGAAAAAATATATATATATTTTTTTTAATTGCTTATAACTCAGATATACAATGTCAAAATCAGAAACAGATTTGAAAGCTTTTTTGGCAGCGGCATAAGCTAGTAGTCAAAAAGATACAGGGCAGATAATAGGTACCACAGGTATAAGTGACGTGACAGAAGCAGAAGGAGTAATTTCAGCCAAGGCTGTGATAGATATAATAGGAGATTTGGTGAAACATATGAAAGTCTTAAACCGTCAATTAGATGAAATACGCGCTACAACTCCAACAACTCCAACTAAAACTGTTGAGGGAATATTTATCACTATTCCTAAGGATGTAAGTAGAAATACATTAACCACTACGCATATACAAGAACTGAGTGTACGGCCAAATATGGATGTATTGTTGCCTTTCGAAATTAGTAGAACCCCTATATTAAATATCACAGATAATTTTTCAAAGTTAACTCAAGATTCAAACATCAAAACTGTAACAACTTCTACAGTATCCCCTAGTTTATATATGCAAACTCCTACTGCTACCTTAAATGTAGGAAATGGGAGACCATATCAACCACACCAACAGACATATTAGTTGCTTCATCACCCACAAACATGTCAGAGACATACCAACCGACATATTTGTTATCTCAACAAACTATATATCAACCCTATGTGCTGCCAAATTTGAATAGATCTGTAAAAAATGGACCAAGTATGATGATAAAACCAATTTGATAGTTTTCAACAGCAATTGTCGTTATTGACTCAAACAGTATCCTTGTAACAGTTTTAGTCAATAATTCCCAGAAACCAAAGGTCTTAGAGCCTTAAGTTTTCAATTATGAAAAAGAGCACAATTTGCACAAATTTTTAGAACAATTTGAAAAATATTGTGACACAAAATATCCATAGAGCCAAGATCAAAGGTTAAGACTTATGGAAAATTATTTATCTGGAAAATTTCTACGATTGTATAACGTCGTAACTAAAACGGCAATGGTTAAGACTTATGGTAAAACAAGTTATTATTAGATGGTATAATCAGGAGGAGAAAAAGAAAAACAAAAAATTAAGAGTATCATTCAGCAAAAAAACAATCTGGAGAGAATGTAAACTTTTTTGCTTTATGGCTGGAGCAATTAGGATCTCAGGCCTTCCCTGGCATATACATGCGAGAGCATGAATCTCTTAGGACTGTTTTCATGTTAAGTTTACCTTTGAATGTACAGATGAAACTCAGGGAATTCATCATCCAAAATGAAATGATCACTCAAACTAAAGTTACATGGGAGAGACTAGTAATGTTGGCAGACTCATATGACCGAGAATTCCGACCAGATAATGATTCCATTCATTCAGGATACAGAATCGGAGGAGTAAACAAACAAACAATGAATCTCAAAGGTCGGACATAGAAGTCACACAAATTGATACCATAATTCAACAGGCCACATGGAGTGTAACTTTAAAATGAGGATCACCAAAGAAGCCTAAAATGGTTAATAAATCACAAAATACATCACTGAATAATAATAAAAATAAAATATCAATTAATAACAGCAAAAATTACAAATTAATAATAACCAGAACACAAAAGTAAGGAAAGAGTTCTCTCGTGTTAACAGTTATTGTAGTTACTGTGGATTAAGAGGACATGTACATACAGAATGTTACAATAAGCTAGGAATTCGTAGTTACTGTAAAAAGAAAGGCAATATACGTAGAGATTGTTGGAATAGATATACTGGAAATACACCTCCAAGAGGAGATAAAGTGTACAAATGTCCATTTTGTGGTGAAAACCACCTTGGCATAAATTGCAATTTACAGAATCAGAACAATGAGAATCAGTTGTCGAAAGAAACAAAGAATCAGAATCACAATTGTCCAGATTGGAATAGAAACCAGTCTCCTTTATTACAGAGTTTACCAAACCAAACCATTCGCACCTTTGAGAACTCCAAGTTACAAACTGATCCTTGGGCAGCTCAAGGAGCTAAACCTAAGGATCATTACATAGAGGAATGTCAAGTGTGTGGAAATTCACATTTCACAGGTAATTGCTCAGATGCTGGAAATGTAACCACTCCCCAGTGATGACCCACTGTGAACTATTGAACCCGGATACTTCTGTGGATCTAAAGAAAATTACGGACTCAGAATCAGTAGAGACAAATGGACTCGGACTTGGACTTAACAAAGAATTTGGTACTTTAAGGAAAATAGAGATAGTTAGAAGTCACAAGGGCCTATCGAGACTGTCCCAGTCCAAACAAATAATAACAATAACATTACTAATACATGCACAAAAGACTAAGTCTATCCCTTCCCTAGTTATCAGTTCATGCAAATATAAAAGTAAAATTAAGCCCAATTATACATGCAATATTCAATAAACCATCACCCGCTCCAAAAAACTGCCATTAGGCATAGTCATAGGTTGATCTGTTGATCTAAAAATTTATATATACCCACCAATTTGGCTTAGTCAAGTTATATAATACCTAAACTATCCATATATCTATCTAGCCCCCTTTTAAATTTGACAAGAGAATCACAGTCAACAATCTCTTGTGGCAAGTCATTCCAAAAATTAACAACTCTATTACTGAAAGAGTATTTTCTTAGATCGAGATGGCATGGCTTCTTTTTAATTTTCTTATCATGTCCTCTAGTTACTCTTCCACGATCCACTATAAAGTATTTTTCAATCTCTATATTACTGTCAGATGCAAATATTATGTAAACTTGTATCATGTCCCCTCTGAGAAATCTTTCAACTGAGAACATTCCTAACTCCTTCAACCTCTCTTCATAGCTCTTATTTTCAAAGCCAGAAATCATCCTTGTTGCTCGATGTTGTACTCTCTCCAGCATATCTATGTCTTTTCTTAAATGAGGAGCCCAAACCTGTGCACAATACTCTAATGCTGGCCTAACATAGCTATTATATAGCTTGCTTATAACCTCTTTGCTCTCGTAAACTACATTGCGATTAATTATACCTAACATCTTATTAGCTCTATTCCTTGCTTCCAAACAATGATCACCCACCTTCAGATTACTGCTAATAATCACACCTAAATCCTTTTCTTGGTCCACAGTCTCAAGCCACTCCCCATTCATTTCATAATTAAATCCTTCATTTGAGTAACCTACATGAAGAACTTTACATTTTTTACTATTAAAGTTCATTTGCCACCTCTCTGCCCAACCAAGAAGTCTATCTAGATCACCTTGAAGCTTTATGCATCCATCATTATTCCTTACTGAGGTAACCACTTTGGTATCATCAGCAAACTTAGAAACCTTACATTTTAGACCTTTGTCTAAATCATTTGTCTAAGGAACAAAAGTGGTCCCAGCACAGAACCCTGTGGGACCCCACTCTTCACTGTTTCCCATAATGACTTATTACCATTAAGTAATACACACTGCCTTCTGTTCTTTAACCACTCTTTAATCCAATTGTGTACCATTCCATCTATACCACACTGCGACAACTTTTGCATCAGCCTAACATGGGGTACCTTATCAAAAGCTTTGCTAAAGTCTAAATATATGACATCAACTGGATCACCCCTGTCTATACATTCAGTAATATATTCCATTAATTCCACTAGATTTGTCTGACACGATCTACCCTTTCTAAAGCCATGCTGGGAGTTAAATAGTATCTTGTTATCATCTAAATGCTTCTCTATATGACTTTTCAGTAACTTTTCCAAAATTTTCACAACCAGAGATGTTAAACTAACTGGCCTATAGTTCCCAAAATCTTCCTTACTACCTCTTTTAAAAATGGGCACCACATATGCTGTTTTCCAGTCCTCAGGTACCTCCCCAAAAGCAATAGATCACTTAAAAATCAAATACAGTGCCTTAGCAATACTGCTACTCCCCTCTTTTAAGAATTCTACCATTCACACCATCCGGACACGCTGCCTTATTTGGGTCAATATGTTCTAATAAAGATGCGATTTCATTTAACTCAATTTGAAATGCTGTACACCTATTCATAACATGTATACTAGAGCTATTAGTCTCTAAACTGCTATCCAACCTTTCCTCAGTAAACACTGATGCAAAATAAGCATCGAAAATATTAACCAATTCCTTATCTGATCTTACAAAATTTCCATCAATTTTAATTGGGCCAATTTTCTTATCCTTGCTTTTAAATTTATAAAAGCTAAAAAACTTTTTCCAGTCTTTATTACTGTTCCTTGCCAAATTAATTTCTGCCATTCTCTTTGCTCTTCTTATTGACTGGTTAAGTTCATTCCTAATTCTCTTATAATGTTCCAAATCTTCCCCCGTGCTCCTACCTTTGAATATTTTAAAACATCTACGCTTTTCACTGATTTTCTCTTTTATCTCTACTCAACCAATTAGGTTTTCTATTTATCTTTAAAACACACAGACTAAATGGTAGCCAATATTTGTTTGAAGTATTCCCACATGATGAAACAATTTTGACCATTAAACTCCTTATCCCAGTCAATTTCATTGAGCATTGCTTGGAATTTGCTAAAATCTCCGTTTCTGAAATCTAATATCTTTTCCCTATTGACTTGCAATTTGGGCCCAGACCTCATATTCCAGTTAAATCTAATAATATAATGATCACTAGCTCCTAAAGTCTCCCCAACTTCGATATCATTCACCATATTTTCATCATTTGTTAATATTAAATCTAACAATGCTGCATGCCTTGTCGGTTCTTGGACCATCTGACTCAAAAAGTTGTATAGTATACAATTTACAAATACTGAACTTCTATTAACTATACTACTCAAAGTATTCCTCTCAATGTCTGAATGTCTGGAAAATTAAAACCACCCATAATGACTACCCCTTTTACGTTATTTTCACATGCTACCTTGATTTCCTTCACCATTTCTTCATCTAATACTTGACTCTCATCAGGACTGGGGTTGGACTCCATTGTGATAATCAATCATATAATCTTTTTAAAAAAACAAAACCCAATGGAAAAATATGTCAAGCTGATATAAATCCTTTGATAGTAAATATTTCCCTGGACTCTGGTGAAGGATTTGTAGAATGCATGATTGATACGGGAGCAAGTGTTAGTTTATTGAGTGAGGGAGCTGTACAACAAGTCTGTACATTACAACCACAACTTTCTGAGGAAGTTAGAGCAATAAAAAGATTTGGTCATAATAAGGTCCCCATAAAAATTTACATAGAAAATTCTGTTATTTTTGATAGTGGGTTCATTTCAAAGCCTATTGAATTTAATTTGGTTCCATTAGAACTTTTGACTTATAATGCTATTTTGGGAGCTGTCAATCTCAAGGATAATGAATTGGCCCCAGATCTCACAAAAAGAGAATTATTACATAGATCTAATAATACCTTAAGTATTGTTGGGAATGACATCCGTTTAACAATCCCATTTTTCAATTGTTTAATACTTAAGGTTACAGTAATCCCACCTAATACATGTCAATTAGTAGCAGTTAATATTCCCTCTTTAAAATATAATTATAAGAAAAATAACTTTTTGGAATTTGTAGGAATATCCCACCATTGTTTAAATATCTTTCCGGGTACCATAAATAACAAATCTGAGAAGGAACGGTGCTTTCGAAAGAACACTGTGATAGGACATATTAATGAGGTTAGGTATACTAAAATCGGAGTCCATGCGGGATAATTCATTAAAGCCGTCAGTTGATCCAGTGGGTTACTGGACAGTTGAAAAGTTATACACAGAATTTGAATTACATAGCATACCATTGTCCACTGAACAACACGAAAATTTAATTTGTCCTACTGAAATATCCTCTCGTACTTAGTACTGGGGACAATGATGTAGGATTGGAACAGAATATTACACACACAATCAAACTGGAGATAGATAAACCTGTCCAAATCCCTGTGAAGCAGTTTCAAGGTCCATTAGCAAAGGAATTAGAACGGGAGTGAGCTGAACTTTTAGAAAGAAACTATACGACCTAGTAAATCATCCTATTCAGCCCCTGTGGTTCCTGTAAGGAAATCTGACAGCTCCCTAAGACTTTGCATAGATTACCAAAAGCTGAAGTGTTACTAAAGGTGATCTTACCAAATCTTATTGATATGATTTATAACATGTATGGGAACACTTTCTTTACTACCATTGATCTCATCAAGGTTTATTATTATCAGGTCGCAATGTGCCATGACAGTATAGAGAAACTGCTTTCATCAGGCTGTTTGGGTAATATAAATATTTAAAGATTGTTTTTGGGGTCAAAAATGGACCTGTCACATTCCAGCGTGAAATGATGATCACTTTGGTTGGACTTCCTTGGAGCAAGGTGATGGTCTACTTAGATGATATTATTCTAGGGAAGGATTTTGAGGACCATATCAACACACTGGAGAAAGTATTAATAGCCTTAGGTTCGAACAGATGTAAACTCCGACCAAAGAAAACTTGACTATGTAGATCAGAAGTTGAATTTTTGTGTCATAAGATTTCTGACAAAGGTATAAAACCCTTAGAGAAAAATTTAAAAGGAGCACTAGAATTCCCAGTTCCTACCACAGTAAAACAATTGAGGCAATTTTTAGGTATGGTGAATTTTTATCACTGCCATATACCTAAATGTTCACAAATTGCACAACCACTATCAACGTAGACAAGGGGGAAAACAGTTACATGGACAAACAAGTGCCAGACTGCCTTACAAGGCTTTAAAAGAAGCTCTAGTTAATCCTGCCTTGTTGGGTTTTCCAAATTTTGCTCCAATGGTTTCACATTTAGAGTTGTATGTCGATGCCTTGAAGGTGCTGGGGCTTGCTTGTCACAAAAGCAGAATGGAGTACACAGATCCATTGCATATATATATATATATATATATATATATATATATATATATATATATATATATATATATATATATATATATATATATATATATATATATATATTAACCAAGTTCAGTGGACCTCAAAAAAAATTACAGCACAATAGATAAGGAGCTGACTGCATCGCGATAGGCAGTTAAGTCCCTTAATGCATTCTTAAAGGAAGTTAGGTTTGTAATATACACCAATCATCAACCCCTGATATACCTCCAATATATGAGTATAATGGATGGAAGGGTAGCTCATACCTGGGAGGAGCTGAATGTATATAATTTTGAGATTCGGCATATCACAGGAAAGGGAAATATAGTTGCAGATACTTTGTTGAGGTCGCCAGTTCCTGATAATTCACAAATAATTGAATCAGATACAAATTCAAAATCTTGTGATTTCATACCTAGTGGGCTTAACCTAAGTATTGTTGTTCCAGGAGGCGGAGATGCTCTCTTCAAATGTTTCTATATGGAACAATGGAAAATCATATGGAAATAAGGGTAGCAGTAGTGAATGAACTTATTAAGCACATAGGTAAATGTAAGTTGCAAAACAGTAAGACCCGAAAAAGACTAAGATTAATGGCACAATGGAGTTCAGGTACCTATACTGGAAGTTATTGATACCTTCTTTAATCTATTTGCAAGTAGAGAGGAAGTTTAAAATGATGACAAAGAAACAATAATTCATGGACTCCACTTTGTTGACTGTGTTTGCAGGCTAAAATGTCTTGGAGGTATTCATTATAATTACTTAAAATCAATTTATGTTGCACAATCCCAAATAAATGATCCTTATTAATGAGAACTGGTGTTGTAGTTTTGACTGAAAATGAAAAAAACTGTTCCACTTGGATTCTATAGTTATAAATAAAATCAAGCTGAAATGAGCTACAGTATTTTTAGCAAGAAACTCCTTGCCTTGCTTAAAACTGTACAAAAATTTCAACATATCATAGAAGAACAAAAGATAGATGTGTTTTGTGACAATCTTTCAGTCACACAGTCTCTTAAAAATGAGACATGCTAATCACTTGCTTGCAAGGGAGCAGCGTTACCTAACTTTCTTGTCTGAATATGATTTGAACATAAACCATATTAAATCTGAAGAGAATATTCTTGCTGATTACTTGAGCAGAAATCCTGCTCAACAGCCAACTAACAGTTCACTGAAATTACCAGCTCCTTCAAATACTGCAGGAAATGCAGATATAGAACTGGCAACAAGCCCTTCACTCCAACTTGGAAGAGAAGACACTGTTACAGAAGTCTTCCTGAAGCACTCTGTGATGAAGCATTGGTCATACCAAAGCTTTCTCCCCAGTAGGATTCTTTAATAGAGAATGACTGTCATTCACTGTCATCTACTTTCCATATATCCGCCAATGAAGTGTTTAAGCTATTTCAGTGTAAAATTGATTATAAAGAACTTCAAGCAGCACAAGAAAATGATGTGCAACTTCAAAAATACTTAAATAAGCAAGAAAATACTAATCTCAAGCTGACCAAGCAAAACTACTATTATAAAAATGACCTACTGTCTTTGGTTGTCGATGAATCTATTCCACTTTCACCTCGTGTCTTTGTTCCTGAAACTTTCATTACACCTGTTATCTCTTATTCACATTCACTTTGGCATTTTGGAGTCAAGATAACTCTGGTATCTCTTTCGAAGCCCTTTATATGAAAAGATATTCCTAAATACACAAAACAGTTTGTTCCAAGTTGTGATTCATGTCAGAGATCTAAATCATTACACAAAATATGAATCTTACCAGGCAGTTTTGGAATAATTTCAGGTGGTCCATACAGAAATTCTTAAAATTCCTTTGTGTAAAAACTATAAATATCTTTTAACTTTAATTGATAGATTCTCTCGCTATCTCTTTGCTTTCCCCTTGAAAACATTGAAATCTCTACAATTGTGGAGGTAATTACCAGAGAATTTCTACCCATAGTTAGAGTTGTAGGAACTAATATTTCGAATCATGGTGGGCAGTTTACATCTGATTTATTCAAAAGAGTTTGTGAGGAGCTAGGACCTCAACATAACTTTACTTCTGCCTATACCCCTCAGAGAAATGGACTCATAGAAAACTCTCATAGAACACTATTGAGTTTTCTTCGAGCCATGCTGTCAGATGTTGGAAGATGTACAAAATTATTGGTTGGATTTCCTCTCACTAGTGCTTTTATGTTTGAGAACTGCCTCATTAAACCCAGAAGAAATAACCCCTGCTATCCTAATAATGGGTCAAAATCCATCCCTCCCTGGAGCTTTAATGGAGCAAAAGCAGTCCTCATTCCCACTTTCAATAAAAATATACACAGAAAAATTAAAATTATTCTTGGTAATCCCTCTATCTCCAGAATTTTTAGCCAAAAATCCAAAAATATATGTGCCAAAGAACTTACAAATGCAAAATTTGTTCCTGTAAAAAAACCAACAATATGGCAGAAACAAATTAGAAGCAGTGTACCATGGTTCCTACCCTATAGTAAAGTGAAAATGTAATAAATATTAAACCATATTTTAGTTTAAGTAATGAAGGTGTTGAACTTAATGACTTTTGTTATAGTTATTATTTTAAAGTTCAACATTTTAACTGAAAATCAATCCTCTTACCTTCAAATAATCCCCCCTCCAGCCCTACTTAAGCATTAACCCAAAGTAAATGGCCAAATACCTGAACAATACTCAAGAGAACCAGAAGGTTATGTATTATATTTCTGATGACTCCCTTGAAGACCGACTTTCAATTATTAAAATATTGACCACCATTAAGCTATAAAATAGTCTTAAAGGTATACTTATCTTTATATTCTTGGTTTAGTATTACAATCAACAATTTTATTACTTGCCAGCATTTACTACAACCGACAATTAGTTTGTGAATAGTTTATCACTTTTTAAATCACTTGATAGAAGTGTTTTAGCTTTAGTTTTATTACAATAATTGTTATTTAACATAATAACTGTTTTAACAATTGTCTTTTAATAACTTTACTTTAAACAATAGTTTTAATAAATAAGCTTTAATAATAATTAAGCTTTTTTACTTTTAACAACAGTAGTTTTCATAAACATAACTGGAAAACTACATGAAAACTTACATCCTGAATTGTCGTTCCCATTCTTTTTATTATTTTTAATTCGGCGCATGACACGCATGTCACGTGGGCTAATATTTATGCTCCGTTTTTAAACGATGTAATTTTATAACGGTATGCTTTTTAACAATGAGAAATTTTATAATATTTTAACACATTTTAAACATTTAATAATTTTATTAATTTTAACTTCTTAATATTTTAACAATTTTAATATTCTCCCAACAGAAAGTTGCAGAGAAGCTGCAAATTCTACATTAAATTTAATTTTGATTTTATTAATTTGTCACATTTTTCTGCAGCCTGTCTTTTTGGTCTACTTGGACCACCAACTACCAATTCTGATCTGTCTTTATCATTTATAGGAACAGCTTTATTTATAGTCAAATCTTGAGGAGATGTCTTTTCATGAGACAAAGACATTTCCAATGGATACAAATTATTTATAGAGTGATGAGCTATTTGACCATTACTTTGTTTTACCTTTCACTGAACGAATTTTGTTATCATGACCTATTATCAGTTCTCAAAACTTCTACCAGTCATCCAGAATGGATGTGGTTTTATTTCAGACTTGATTAATATAATGTCATTTACCTTAATTATATTGTCCCAAGATAGTTCATAAATTTTACTCATAGATTCTCTTAAAGACAATAAATACTCTTGATACCAAAGTTGTTTAAATTTGTTGAACATTTCCTCTTGAGTATCAAGAGTTTGTTCTAATTTATTTTGGTTTGTCTCTTTCCATACATTTTCTGATTCTCCTCTTAAAATTAAAGAAGAATTACAATTTAACCTTAAAAAAGAATTTGGTGTTATAATTTCAATGTCACTGAACTCTGACCTATAAGTAAGTGGTCTAGAATTTATAGCATTTTTTATAAATGACAGAGTGGTGAGCATTTCAAAATATGTTAATTTTGCTCGACCTATGACTTTATACATACAAGATTTAAGTGTACGAATCTGCCTTTCATAAAATGCTCCTACCCAGGCAGAAAATAAAGGAATTTTTACATGTTTTATATTATTAGAATTTAACTCCTGCTTGAATTCATCAGACTCTAGAGCTTTTGCTAAAAAATTGGCACCTTTACTAAATGTACGAGCGTTATCTGAATATATGTAATCTGGAATGGTATAGTGATTACAAAAGCGTTGGAATGCAAGTAGAAATGTTGGAACACTCATGTCTGGAATTAATTCTAAATGTATGGCTCTTATGTTTAGGCAAGTGAAAATTAAGATGAACATTTTCTCTGTAGTGTTAGTGTTTTCATTTTTGATGAATAGATGCCCAGTAAAATCTATCCCCACAAACTTGAACGGTATTACCAATTTCATATGGTGCTTAGGGATGTCAGTATATTTAGGATATTTAAAAGCTCTAACATTAATCTTTTTACACAATTTACACAAATTGAGAACCTTTTTTACTGCAATTCTACCTTTGGGAATCCAGTAACCTTGATTCCTTATATGTGTCAAAGTACTGTCAACACCTAAGTGTTGAACTTTTTGATGGGACCTTAAAATCAATAGGGTTGTAAAATAATGAAATCTAGATAAAATAATTGGATTATGAACATCATAATTAAAATAAGTACATTTAGATATTCTTCCCTTTGATCTCAAAATTCCATCACTGTCTAAAAATAAATTTAAGTTGTTAACCAACACTGGAATATTTTTACTTTTTGGGTCTGAACTTAAAAATTCTATTTCATTAGAATAACAAGAACTTTGTACACTTTTAACCCAATACATTAAAGCTCTTTTATAGGGATCTTCATTTTTAATACTACAAAATATAAGGAATAAATACTTTGTAATATTCATGACTTTGTCAAAATTAGAATATTTATGAATATTTAAAATTTCATTATGATTAGGCTGAAAATTAATATTTATAGTATTTAAACTCATGACTTCATTTTCACTGCTATCATTACTCAAAACATTAGTATTAATGAATTTATTAACATTATTATTAGCAGAGAAATAATTATTAATTTCTGGCACTACTGACAATAATGGATATTTGGGCCAGTTATCCAGATTTTTATTTAACCAAGTGGGTGCATATAACCATAAATCAATATTTTCCATAAATTTTTTATATGAAACACCTCTAGTTAAAAGATCTGCTGGATTTATATCAGTATGTACATAATGAAAATAAAACTTAATATTATATTTTACCTTAATATTATTTATCAATGTAGAAACATCTTTTAATCTATTATTTACATATCTACCCTTAACCTTAGTTTCTCCAGTGAGAATCCAGTTAAGCACAACCTGAGAGTCTACACTTATGTTTATGTATTCAAATATAAATTTAGGATATGAATCAAGAATAGTTATTATACATTTAAGAGCCAAATTCACACCAAGCAACTCCAGAGTAGGAATACTATAAGATCTCTTAGGGTTGACTGGTGTAACCTTAGATTTAGCAAACAAAAACTGATTACTTACATTACTAGAACTATAGGCAACAAACCCATAGCATGAAGAAGAACTATCACAAAAAATGTTTAAACCATAAGATAGACTCTCATTTAATGCTTGTCTAGGAAAAGGTATATTTCTTAGTTGTATTAAGTCTGGTTTTAGTTTTTCCCATTCAGATATCATCTCCCCAGGTAATTCCTCATCCCATTCTTTGTTTGCAGACCAAATAGCTTTCATCAATAACTTTCCTCTTATACTTAAAGGTAGTGTGAACCCTAAGGGGTCAAACAATTTGGAAGTCTCAGAAAGTACTTGTCTCTTAGTGGTGGCATTACCATAATTTACTTCTGACACATGTAAAGTATCATCCTCCAATTTATATTCATACCCAAGTACCTTTTCATACACACTTTCATGCTCTACCAACAATTTTTCATCTTTCATACACTTTCGCAAACTTTCACAATTTGTGGTCCAAGATCTTAATATGAAGCCACCTTCATACATACAATTATAGGCCTGATGGTAAAGTTTGTTAAGTTCTACAATGTTATTACCGGTAAATATTAAATTATCTACAAAAAAATTAGAAGACAAAATCTCTTTACACTTGTCATCAGGAAGTTTTTCAATGTGATGTTGCATAATGTAATGAAGAATAAATGGAGATGCTGTATATCCAAATAGAATAGTATTATATCTAAAAGTAATCAATTGATCATTTCTATACCATAAAAAACAAAATTTATTTTTATCAAACTCTTCTTTTAATCTTATTGATAAAAATGCCTGTTTTATGTCACTTAATATTACATAATTATTAGTTCTAAAAACAAACATTAACTTCAATAATGAATTCATTAAATCTAAACCTGAATATGAGGCTTCATTTATAGAAGGAGTTTGTTTACTCAATTTAAATGAACAATTAAATACTGGTCGTATTTTAGTAGTTACTTGTTCTGCATATCTTATAATAGGTCTGTGTGGTATGAACACATATTCATGTTTTTTATGTTCAGGAACATTAATTTCCTCTATAATACCATCATCCTGCTGTTGCTTAAATACATCATCATAAGCAGTCACTAGGTTTTGACTAATTAATTTATTATATACTCTATTTAAAACCTTTAATGAAATGTCAAAATTAGAAGGAACCCTTTTTATTAACTCTTGTTTCCAAGGAAGAGTCACATGATAGTGACCATCTTTAAATGAAATCCCTTCTTTAAACTTACTTACCATTTCAGCATCATAATTAGATATGTCATCATTATTATTAGAGGGAATACCTACAGATTCCATAGAAAATAAGTATTCTAGGCCATTTTCAACCTCAGAATCTATGAGAATATTTTCAAAAGGATGAAAATAACTTTTATTGGGGTTTAATATGAGATTAACTACAGTGTCATTCACCATGTCCGATTCTACATCTGTTTTAGAAGATATTACATTTTTATTATTTAAAGCAATATTTTGTTTTCTATGCAAAAAGTTTTGTACATTACCAAAAGGGATATATTTATTAGAAACTTTAAAGCAACTCCCTGACATTATTGAAACTAATTCTAGAGAAGGAAAAAATTGTAAAATGTCAGTGCCTAATATAGCTTGTATATGAAATTTATTTTTATCTTCCTTGACATTAAATGCAGAGTCTGCAAGGGGAATACCTTGGTTTTTAAATTCATGAATGACTTCATTAACATAATCTACTGTGTAATTTAAATTTAAATTCTCATCTACTAAAAATGGCATACTAAAAACATCCATATCTGAAAGCTTAATACCTAAAAGCAGTTGTTTAAACTCTCTTTGTTCTTTACCAATGAATGTTTGCACATTCAATTTCATACCATATAAATTATTATAATCAGGAATTATATGACTTAATATATCCTTAGATACATATGATCTCTGGCTACCACTATCCAGTATACTTCTTACAGTCACCTTTTTATTGCCTCTTATTAAATCAATTGAAATAGTTGGCAATAAATAAACTCTATCGGCTTGTTGTTGAAAAGTTATACACAGACTGTTTACTGTATCATTTTTAGTTTCATTAGCCTCAATTTTTGGGCAAAATGCCGTTATATGTGAGTGTTCTTTGCATTTGAAACAATTAAACCTCAATTTATTGTTTTTACCAAAGCAAGTATTAGAATTATGACCAATACCTGCACACCTTGAGCATAAATTTAAAACCTTAGCACGTTCTACTCTTTGTTGGTTAAACATAAAGACGAGGATAAATTCATTGTCCCATTCTCATATATGGTTTCTCTAGCAACGCAGTTCCACGTTGATTATGGACATCTGGGTAGAAACAAGTTATTATCTCTTATATATGAGGAACTTTGGAACCCCTGAGTGAATCAAATAGTCTCAGATATTTGTAGATCTTGTCCACACTGTCAAGTGTCTAAGACAGGCACAAATATTGCCAGACCCCCTATGTTGAAGATAAGTTCTTCTTTCCCATGAGTTACTGGCAGTTGATCTGTTGCAATTGCCGCGCACCAGCAGAAATAATGGCTATTGTCTTGTTGCCATTGACCATTTTTCTAAATTTATCAATGTAGTGCCTCTGGTCAATAAAACCAGTCAAGTGGTCGCAAATGCATTCAAACACAAGATCTTACCTTTCTTAACCTACATTCCTGATCGTCTCTTAAGTGATCGTGGGTTAGAATTTATGGGTGAACCATTTGAAGAAGTATTACATGAATTTGGTATTGAACATGACTACTGAGTCCTTGGTCTTCATATTGAGAGGATTGAAGGGTTGTAAAAGAGGTTGTATCTCCCCTTCACAATGACAATATTCTATGTTTCAACATAGAAGCTATGGTATTCCCTTTTTTATCTTTAATAGGGATCACTGCCGCCCACTTGGAAAAGTGGTCAATAAAAACAATATTTATATCCAGAGTTGGTAATAGGAAACTGTATTAAGTCCATCGCGACGAGATCAAAAGGGTGATTGGGTATTATCTTAATCATAGGGGGTGTAATGTTTGTTGAATACGTCTTTAATTTTTGACATAGGGGGCAACATTTAACCACATCCGATGATCTGATTAGTTCGAGGATGTCAAAAATGGCGATATACAAGATCTATCATTTTATTGTGTCCAATATGAGCACAATTAAAATGCAAATTTACAACTGTGTAATCAATAAATTTAATGAAACAACAAAAAGGAATTTTTGGGACTCGTTTTTATAATATAATAGTCTATTTATGAGTTTTAAACTGAGATATGTATTTAGGCCAATTTGCTTTTAAAGTATTGTCTTTTAAAGATCTAACTACTGATAAAATTACTTTGTCTGATTTTTGATCAGTTAATATTTCAGTAACGTTTATGTTTGAGTCTAAGGGAGGAGAAGTATTATCAATTAAGGGTTGAATGGCATTTATTTGTATGATAACATCAGGTTTAATTCTGTTATTGATTATTTCAATGGGTTTGAGGAAATTATAATGGATGCCTGCTAAACACTTCATGGTGCAAACTCGATCTATAAAATTACTTCCGTAAATTAGTGGATTTTTATCATTATAATAAATAACTACTTTAGTTTTGTATAATTCACTAAAAGCCTCAATTATTTCCGGTATTGGAATTTGTCCATCCAATCTCATCAATCTAAGTCGTTTCCGAATATTTTTGTTAACCAATTTTTATTTATTAATATTTTTAAGTAATTCGTCAACTGTTTGTAGGTGCAATTCATGATTATATGCGTCACAATCATATAAGGACAAAGAAAAACACGAACATGGCGTCTCCACCGCCGGAAACCTCCACCAATTGGAATCCTTCTGGTATATATCCACTAAGATTAGTGCAGTTATTTTCTGCCTCTGCCAAGGAAGAGCATGGGGATCGTGATAACGCATCAGCAACAATATTAGTTTTCCCCACAATATGGCGGATTTCAAAGTCAAATTCATAGAGTTCTTCCATAGTGCATGCTAATCGGCCATCAATTAAGCTTATGTTTTGTAAATAAATAAGAGGCATATGATCAGTGTAAATAATGAACCTTATTCCTCTAAGGAATGCCTTTAATGACTTTACCGCCCATCGTAAGGCTGCCAATTCCTTGTCTATAGTGCTATAATTCTTTTGTGCGCCACTAAAGTGGTCAATATATAAGCAATAGGTCTCTGAACTCCGTCTTGCAGTTGTGAAAGACATGCACCAGCTCCAAGGTTGGAAGCATCAATGTGCAACTCAAGGGGTGAAGCCTCGGGGCTGTAATCAGGGAATCCCAGTAACTCTGGACTGACTAGAGCTGCTTTCAGTTGTTCAAAGGCAGACTGACATTCTTGGGTCCATGTAACTTTTTTACCTCCAGTTTGAGATGACAAGGGTTTAGCGAGAATTGAACAGTTAGGAATGTGACGCCTGTAAAAATTCACCATTCCTAGGAATTGGCGCAATTGTTTAACTGTGGATGGTATTGGAAAGTTTAATGCTCCACTCAAGTTTTTCTCTAAAGGCATGATACCTTGTTTGGATATATGGTGCCCCAGAAACTCTACTTCCTTTCGGCAAAGTTTTGTTTTGCTTGGTTTCAGTTTATAGCCATTGGCTTTCAGGGCTGCTAGAACTTGTTGCAAGGTGTTCAAATGTTCTTCAATGGTTTTCCCCAAGACAATGATATCGTCCAAATATACCATTACCTTTGCCCATGGTAACCCTGCTAATGCTAGAATCATTCCCCTCTGGAAAGCCATTGGCAGTGGTGAACATTGAAATCACCTAATATGATGATTTCAGAGAAAGGAGAAGAAGAGAGAATGTGCTCTATTTTGGAGTTTAAATAGTCGAAGAATTTAGGATAGTCAGTAGAATTAGGAGATAAATAAATAGAACAAATGAATTTAGTTGTAGAATGGCAAGAGAGCCTAAACCATAAGGTGAAAAATTCGGAAAACTCCACATTAGAGAAACGAGAACAAACAACATCGTTGCACATGTATGCACAACAACCGCCTTTGGCTGAAAATTGAGGATAGAGACAGTATTAGGAAACAGAATAGGGTTTGCTATCAGAATGCTCAAACATCTGAGTTTCGGTCAAGAATAAGAGGTGAGGTCTAGAAGAAGAGAGGTGATGTTCAACAAAGTGGAAATTAGAGTGCAGACTGCGAATGTTGCAGAAATTAATGAAAAAAATAGACTGTGCATCAGGACAAGCTGGCAGCTGTGTCTTGGTGGCACCAACCTCATCACCAGAGGCCACCAACTCCCAAGTGGTGATGGGGGAAAGGGTGGATCAGGGGCTATGTTTGGAAGCCGTCTCCCGTGGCTTCTCTGAGGCAACTTCTTTTGAGGCCATCATTTAGTTTTTTTAATTTTTTTTTAAAGGGTGTCAGTATTAATGTTGTGTGTGTGCGAAGGAGAGTTTACTAAGATTTAGAAGAAGGTGAGCGCGAGTTTGCATAGATTTACCATTCATGTCCATGTTAAGCAGGCCTAACTTGGTGAATGCTGGTTCTCTTGGTGCTTTTAAAAAAAAAAAATAGACGTGAATATATTGCTTTAATATATATATATATATATATATATATATATATATATATATATATATATATATATATATATATATATATATATATATATATATATATATATATATATATATTTTTTTTTTTTCTCTCCTCTAGGGGGCAAAGGCCAAAGGCCTACCAATGTTCCACCAGAGTTGGAAGGAAAGTCGGAAACATGGTCAAATTAAAGGCCGACATGACCTGATACACGGCGTTTAAAGGTGCCTAAGTCATAGGAAGTTGGGAAAATAGATGAAGGAAGTGTGTTCCAGACTTTACCAGTAGAGTACATGTAAGATTGAGCATAGCGGTTAAGTCTGGGGTCAGCGAGTTGGACAGAGAAAGGATGAGACTGTGTAGAAAGTCGAGTCGCACGAGCCCTTCTCAGTGGAGGAGGTATGCGACGAGAGAGTTCAGAAGAGCAGTGTCCATTGTAATAGCGATAGTATAGAGAGTGACGCAACATTTCGACGGGCAGAAAGAGATTGGAGTGAATTAGTGAGAGCAGGAGAATTGATAAGGCGAAAAGCTCTAGACTCCACCTTTTCCAGGAGAGCTGTGTGTGTGGAACCACCCCAGATGTGACGCATACTCCATACAGGGGCGAACAACACCCCTATACAGAGCAAGCAACTGGGGTGGTGTGAAGAAATATTGAAGGCGCCTCAGAACACCCAACCTCTTAGAAGCTTGTTTAGAAAGAGAGGTAATGTGATCTTTCCAAGAAAGATCACGAGAAAAAGAAACACCGAGAATATTAAGGAGAGATGAAGGTTTGAGTTGCATGTTTTCGAAGAAGATATCGTAGTTGTGTGGAAGATTGTCTCGAGTAGAGAGATGGAGGAATTGAGTTTTTGAGCCATTGAAAACGACCATGTTTTCTTTGCCCCAATTGGAAATGAGAGATAGATCAGAGGTTAGTTGCTCCAAGGCCACCCGCCTTGCCTCTATTAACTGTTGCTGGGAGGGGCGTCTTTCAAAATGAAAAGAGTAATGAAGGGTGGAGTCATTAGCATAGGAGTGGATAGGAGATGAAGTAATAGAGAGAAGGTCATTAATGAAAAGCAGAAAAAGTGTTGGGGATAGGACAGATCCTTGAGGAACACCAATATTACTAGATTTATAGGATGAACGGTGGCCGTCTACAACAGCTGCTATAGAACGACCGGAAAGGAAATAAGAGAGAAGGATAGATTCCGAAAGAGGGAAGTTTGGAGATCAAAGCTTTGTGCCAGACTCTATCGAAAGCTTTCGATATGTCCAGCGCCACAGCAAAAGATTCACCGAAATGCTGAAGAGTGGAGGACCAAGAGTCAGAGAGAAGGGAAAGAAGATCACCAGTAGAGCGTTTCTTTCGAAAGCCATACTGGCGATCTGAGATAAGATTAGAAGAATTGAGATGTTTCCATATCTTCCTGTTAAGGATAGATTCGAAAACTTTAGAAAGAACGGAGGTTAAAGAAATGGGATGATAGTTAGAGGGCTGAGAGGGGTCCCCCTTCTTCAGCACAGGCTGAATGAGCGCACGTTTCCAGCAGGAAGGGAAGGTTGAAGTAGAAAGACATAGACGAAATAGTTTACCAAGGCAGGGTGCAAGCTCGGAAGCACAAGTTTTGAGAACCACATTAGGAATACCATCAGGACCGTACGCCTTCTTAGTGTTAAGCTCAGAGAGAGCAGATGTGACGTCTTTAGAAGAAATTACAATTTTAGGCATAAATGAGTTAGAGGGGGTTGAAGGAGTAGGAATAGCTCCGGAATCGTCTAAGGTTGAATTAGAGGCAAAAGTTTGAGCAAAGAGTTCAGCTTTAGAGGAAGGCAAAACGGCAGTTGAACCGTCAGAAGATACTAGTGGAGGGAAAGAGGAAGAAGCAAACTTAGAGTTGACATTTTTTGCAAAATGCCAGAAAGGGCGAGAGGAAGAGGAGCCACAAAGATTATTACATTTGCGACGGAGAAAAGAGTTTTTAGTATCTCGAAGAATAGCATCCCTGCGGCGGATAGCACGAGAACAAGCAGAGTTAAACCAAGGTTTATTAGGTTTAGTGGAAGGGAAAGAATATGGAATGTACGCCTCCATGCCAGAGAGAATCACCTCAGTTATGCGCTCTGCACACTCCGAGGGACCCCTTCCACAGAAACAGTAATCATTCCATGTAAAATTAGAAAAGTACGACCACAAGTAAGGCCAGTTAGTGGCACCGAAATGCCAGAAACGTCTCCTCGCCGAGGGCGGGGGCCGTTCTTGCGGAAGACTTGAAGAGACAGGACAAGATACGGAGATAAGAAGATGAACCCAGAGGAGGAAAGAGTTTAACAGTATAAGGAGAAGGATTAGAAGTTAGAAAAAGGTCTAGAATGTTGGGTTCATCACTAAGACGGTCAGGGAAACGGGTAGGGAGTTGCACCAACTGCTCACGGTTGTTCTGGATAGAAAATTGGAATGTGAGTTCACCAGCTGGATCTTGAGAACTAGATGAAAGCCATTGGCGGTGGTGAACATTGAAATCACCTAAAATGATCATTTCAGAGAAAGGAGAAGAAAGAATGTGTTCTATTTTGGAGTTAAGATAGTCGAAGAATTTTGGATAGTCTGTAGAGTTAGGAGATAAGTAGACAGAACAAATAAATTTAGTTGTAGAGTTGCAAGAAAGTTTGAGCCATAAAGTTGAGAATTCAGAAGACTCCAAATTAGAGACACGAGAACAAACAACATCGTTGCGCACATATGCGTAACATCCGCCTTTGGCTGAAAATTGAGGATAGAGACAGTAGGAGGAAACAGAGTAGGGTTTGCTGTCAGAGCACCCAGACACCTGAGTTTCAGTTAAGAACAGGAGATGAGGTCTAGAAGAAGAGAGGTGGTGTTCGACAAAGTGGAGATTAGAAAAAAGACCGCGAATGTTGCAGAAATTAATGAAAAACGAAGACCGTGCACCAGGACAAGCCGGCGTAGAGGTCTTGGTGGCGCCAACCCCATCACCGGAGGCCACCAACTCCCAAGTGGTGATGGGGGAAGGAGTAGATGAGGGGCTATATTTGGAATCCGCCCCTCTTGGATTCTCCGAGGCAGATTTAAGTTTTGCCATTTTGATAAATTTAATAGGTAATGTAAGTGTAAGTGTTTGTAAATATTGTAAGACACATGTGAAGAAGGAGGAAGGTTGGAGCATAGGCACTCCAGTGTGAGTCAAGGGTACACTAGAGACCCTCTGAGATGAAACGCGAATGGAACGAACCAAAGGGCAACGGAGTGAAACGGACTGGTCTAGCCCATCCTATCACACCGTGGGTTATGCCCAATGGGGGGTACTTGCATCGCTTCGGACGGCCATACGTCCTCCCCCTATATATATATATATATATATATATATATATATATATATATATATATATATATATATATATATATATATATATATATATATATATTGTAAGAGAAAATTACTTACATTAGAAGCACCAGCAGTTTTAAGTCCAGCCTTCCAGGCAGGCTCTGATGCTTTCAAGGCGTCTCCTCACAACCTAGATAGAGCCCAGAGATGAACCTTGGAATAATGTGAAATAAAGGTGGTCCTTTTAGGTCCTTATCATCAAAGAATGCAAGCTCTGCTGCTAGGTGCAAAATAGTATATAAATTAATAGAAATCCCTACAAAGTTGGGGAAAAACACAGAACGTTGTACTCACCAAAATCCCTGATACTTGATGTAATGCCTCAACAAAGCCACTCGAAACTCCAATCATACAACGAAAATACAGTAACGACTATATGCCAAATAAGACAAACGCTAAAAATTATTATTTATTTACAATTGGACCTTATTAAATAATCACCTACACCTAAACGCAAATATAGAGGCCTCTCCTAACTTCATAAATAATTTTAATATATATATATATTAACTTTTGTTTATATAAATAATATAATCTGATAAATAAATAAATAATTCGATAAATGAAATTTTTGGATAAATGATAAAAAAATTATATAAATAATAATAAATAATATAAATAAGAAGAAATAATATAATAGCAAGAACAAAAATAAATATTCAAATAAATATCAAAATCAGAATTTCTTTTAATGCACTAATCCAGTCTACACTTAATACCACTTGGTGTTATTCAACACAATTAATATAATGGAGCAATTAATAATTCTCAACTTTTGGCACTAACTTAAATAATTGTATATAGATATATCATTTAATAACAACTTAAAACTTTTTTATACCTTTGAGATGACTATCCTTCAAGGAAAAATGATTCTCTTCGAGAGTAGTATTAATTTTGATCTTTAAGAACCTTCGAGGTCCACTATCGGGGATATCTGTTGTTATCAAAATTGGGAATACTGTTGATCTTTGATATTTTTTACAGGCGCTTCAATCTTATAGGCACTTCAATCCAGGTGTAATCCAACTCCGGGTTTTTTTTTTTTGTAGTCCACAACTTGTTCCAAAACTTGTTCCAAAACTTGTTCCTTTAAAATAAAGCAACAAGAACATTACCTTTTCCCATTTATTTATTTCCTTAAATTCTTTAAAAACATTCTCTTTTTTCTTAATAAGTTAATAAACTTTAATTTATTAGAAGTTACTTATTTTACAAATTTAATATATTTAGTGCAATTTATTTTAATGAACTTATACTTTACATTTAATGCAATTCCTTTTAATGAGTTTATTCATTGTTCCTTCATTTTACCTAATTATTGTTTAAATTTTTGTTTTAATAATGTTCTCCCTAAAATTTGTTATACCACAACAAAACTTATTCATTTTTCTACTTACCCATAAATATGGGAGACCAATTTTAAGTTTTCTTTATACAATCCTTTTGAATTACCAGATGATGTCAATTTTCTATATATTTGTTCTTTCTTTATTCACTCTTATTTTAATCTTTTTCCAACTTCTTTATAGATTTTGTGACTGTATATATATAATATATTTCTTTGTTTTTCAAATTCAGATTTTACCAATTTATTTATACCTGTTATTTTATCATAAAAAAAAAACAATGAAATTTCCTTTCATTCCTCCCCACCCGTCGAAAAAGTCTTTTCGACGCTTTATATTTCAATTTCCTCTAAAGTGGGGATAACTCAAACATTCCTTTTTTTTCTTTTATCATCTATTTAATATGAATATCCTCTGGCTTAACCTAAATTCTTCACCAGACAAACTTTCTTTCATAATACTTGAAAATTATACTTTCTGATTTCATTTAATTCAATTTATTCTATACAAGACATTCAATCACACCTTCCTAACAACATTCATACTCTTTAATTAACTTAATTTGAATAATATTTATTTATCATTATTTATATCTTAGATATATAGATATATCTAAATATAGAATTTAGATATTTAAATTATTTCCATTCTTAATTATACATATGTATATTTTATATTCCTACAAGAATCAATTCCTCTTCTTCCTTTCCAACAAATATCGGTGTACCAGAGGTAATTCCAAACATGCACCTCTTGAACGGGTGCATGGTCTATCAACTTGATATAGTTGCTCTGGTATAGGAGTTTGTGGTTTGTTTACTTTGTCAAATCCTAGAAATGAAAATTCATCAATTTGGGAACATTCCCCTCCTTCTTCCTCTTGCACTCCTTCTTCGATACTCTCTTCCGCCAACATCATAGGTGTTGAAAATTGATTGTTTTAAATTATTTAAGTCATAAGCTATTATGTCCAGTTCAAATATTGGAGAAGGCAAGATCATTGCTTCCGTCAACTCCCACCTTCTTTCTGCTTCCTCTAAGAGGTCTGAAGTGTCCCATTGTAGAAATGAGTTTACTTCCATTTCTTCACTGGTTAATATTTCTTCGTGAGTGGTATCGGTTTCATAAGAATGATTTATCACCTTGGAGGTCGAATGGATTTCTGTGACCAACGCTACATGCTGTTGTGCAATGATGACTAATTTGTCTTTAATCTGTTTTAATTTCTCCTGATCCACTATAAATCCTTCAAAGAATGACTCTCTTCATCTTCCTCATTTTCTTCTTCTATTTCTGGTGAATCTACCTGAGCTTCCTCATTTAACTGCTCCTCTAAGGGCTCTTCTTCTATTTCAATAGGTTGTATATCATCTCCTTCAAGGGCATACTTTTGAAATACTGGGTTATTCCTTAAATATTCCGGAGGAATTTTCCACTTCCTTAGCTGCTTATGGTGAACCCGACATTTTCGTCCATCCTTCTCTGACTCAATTATATAAGTAACCCCATTAGATTGAACTTGTATTATTTTATATGGCCCATAATACCTGGGTCGAAATTTATTTAAGGTGAGATCACCTGGCAAATGGACTTTTAATCCTACCAATTGACCTATTTCATATGACTCAAACTGGTGATGTCCTTCTTCCCAGCAATCATCCACTCTGGGAAACGGCAATCCTATACTCAGAGTATGGGCTCGTTTTAAAATATTTTCACATGGTGTCATTTGTGTCTCGGAATGCACGGTATGATTATAAATTAAGACTACTTGAGAAAGATCTTCATCCCAATAATTTGGTCTTGTAACTGACATCCTCAAATACTGACTCAGAGTCCGGTTAACTCGTTCTACAGCCCCATTTGATGCGGGTGTGTAAGGTGTAGTTAATACATGCTTAATGCCTTGATTTCTTAGAAACTCTTCAAACTCCGGTCCAATAAACTCTCGTCCATTATCTGTTAGTAAACGTTCGGGTAGTCTAGGTAGAAACGGTAGAATTTGATGCTTTACCACGTCTGTCACTGTGGCACTTTGTTTATTCCTTAAAGGAACTGCTGAAACCCACTTCGTAAAGTGGTCCACCATCACCAGAGCATAGTGATTACCTCGTGCTGTCTTCGGGAACTGAATTAAATCCATCGCCACCAATTCAAATGGCCTAGATGTTGCGATCTTTAGAATAGGTGGTGCGTAAATAATGTTCGAAATTTTGTACGCTTGGCATTTGTAACACGAAGATGTAATGTCAGCACAAATGGTATTAATTTTAGGATGCCAAATTCTCTGAATGAGCAAAGAGTATAATTTTTGTTTCCCTATATGGGCGAAACTCCAGTGTGCTTTGATAGCTATTGTTGTGAGGTACTCTTCTGGTACAATTAATGAAAATTCCCCTGTGATCATTTCTTTATATAACCTGGTCATCTCTTAAATAGAGGTATTTATGCGATCTGGCGAAAGGTCTCAACACTCCAACAAATGGTAAATTTCGCAGTATAGCTCTTTTTAATAGTTTCAAAATTGGATCTCGATCCTGGATAAGATTTATTTCCTCGTTATCAATTTCCAACGGGTCAATAACATCTTCGTTAAGTAGTATCTGATATATTTTCACTATTCAATTTTCCTCCCCACCAGTCTGTTGATCTTCCTCCTGATGTGCTTTTTCCTCCTCCAAGGATTCATCCAAGAGCTCAAACTCTTAAAATTCTGCAGGAACTACTATGTTTGCTTGGATTTCAGTTTTCCTTCGTAATGAGTTGTTTTTCATCAGCAAGTTGTAATGGACCCCTCCCAAACACAACAGATGACAAATGCTATGTTCAGAAGGGTCCCCAAACTGCAAAGGCTTGGCATCTCCATAATATATCCAGACCTGAACTTTCTTGATGTTAGCGAATGCCTGAATTGCCTGCGAGAGGGGTAACTGACCCACATGTTTCATAAGTTGTAATGCTTTTGTGATGTGCTGTGAATCTCTTCCAGTTTGTAATCCGTACTTTGGTCTATTATTTATCAATTCCAGGGTCACTTCTGCCCTCAACATCAGATGTTGATCCCCAGATCCATGGAGCCATGTTGAAAATGCTTGAAACAGAGAGTTACCTCCTCCGGCAATCTTAATTTCTGTGAACCCTTTAGGGACCACTATTTATTGGAGGTTCTGAATCTTCTAGAACTGTTCCTACAGGTGCTTTGGATAACACATCAGCCACCACATTATGCCTGCCTGGTATGTACCGTAGCTCGTAATCAATATCGTTGATTTCCTCTAAGGTACGAGCCACTCTGGAATTTACTAAGGGCATATTATACAAAAATAGTAAGGGTTTATGGTCAGTGTGAATGATCACACGTATACCACACAAGAAAGGTTTCAATGATTTAACTGCCCATCTGATGGCTGCAATTTCCTCTTCCATGGTGCTATAGCGCTGTTCCGCTCTTGAAAATGTGGTAGAAATATATGCAATAGGCAATTCTTTCCCTTCTTGGTCTTGAGCCAGACACGCACCTGCTCCCACATCCGAAGCATCAACATACAGCTTAAGAGGTTGAGCTGTTTCTGTTCGATCGGGATATGTTAAAACCGGTGGTTGGA
This sequence comes from Armadillidium nasatum, assembly GCA_009176605.1. Lineage (NCBI taxonomy): Eukaryota > Metazoa > Arthropoda > Malacostraca > Isopoda > Armadillidiidae > Armadillidium > Armadillidium nasatum. The sequence continues at coordinate 50,965 of SEYY01021954.1, forward strand.
CTAACGCTTCTTTTAATTTCTCGAAGGCTTTCTGACATTTTTCCGTCCACTTCAATGTTTTATGTCCCAGCAATTCAAATAAAGGTTTGGCTATCTCAGAACAATGTGGGATGTGTCTACGATAAAAGTTTACCATGCCCAAAAATTGTCGTAATTGTCGGATTGTTCTGGGAACCGGGAAATCCATGATTCCCTTTAAACTGGTATCCAAAGGAACCATTCCCTGTTCCGAAACTTTATGTCCCAGATACTGAACTTCCTTTCGCAATAAGAAAGTTTTAGACGGCTTGATCTTAAAACCGGTCTCTTTGAAAGCTTCCAAAACCTTTTCTAGTATCTCCAGATGTTTCTTTAATGTTTCGCTGATAATGAGTACATCGTCTAAATAAACCATACACTCATTCCAGGGTATATGAGCTAGGGCGAATCTCATGCCTCTCTGAAAGGTTGCTGGTCCATTCTTGACACCGAACGGCATACGCAGGAACTCCCAATGTGATAATGGGGTGGTAAAGGCGGTCTTTTCAATGCTCTCCTCTTCCATTTCAACCTGATAATAACCTTTGACGAGATCTATTGTACTGAAAAACTTCATACCCTGCAAACTAAAAAGCATGTCCACTAAATTTGGAATAGGGAAACTATCTCCTTTAGTAATTTTGTTGAGCTCACGATAGTCAATGCAAAGCCGGATAGTCCCATCTTTCTTGCGGATTGGTACGACTGGTGCAGGAGTAGGGTGATTTGCTTCTCCGAATTATTCCCTCTTCTTCCATCTTTCTACAATTTTCTTCTATTTCCTTTAGTATAGGCCCTTGGAGGCGCCTAACTGGAACTTGTACTGGTTCGTCAGTTAAGGTTTCGATGGTATGTTTAATAACACTAGTACAACCGACGTCTGAATCTCCGGTGCTCAGAACTGTCGGAAATTGAGGCTAGTAATTTGATAAGTTGGTCTTTTTGGTCAGATAATAGGTTAGCTTCTTCTAACTTGAAGTCTTGCATCAATCTACTTGGAGTCCATCCTTGAGTTTCTCTTTTTTCTACTTCATTTATTTCTACCAATCCAATTGAGGGATCTGGATACTCCAAAAGTTCTATTTCTCCTATCATACATCCCTTTCTCAACTTCTTTGGTCTATCATCCTCATTCCTAATCATTATAACAGCTCTATTCTGATGGAATTGGATTAGAGCGGGATCTATGGTCACTCTTTTTGGCAACCCCGGGACCGAATCTACCAAAACCACTTGATCGTGATCCAAGTCCTTTTCGACTCTGATTTCTATCGTTTTATACTCTCGGGGGTTGATCATAACATTTTCGGTCATTACACAAGACATTCGAGATGATGGACAGACTTGTTCCTTCCGAAGGTCTATGGCTACCGTTTGGACTTTGTTTCCTCTTCGAATAACCAACTCCTTCGAATAGGGATCGGGTAGTAAATGCTCCTTCTTCAGAATGTCGTACCCTATCACAATGTCATATCCGGTGATTTCGTCAGGAATAATGATAAATCGGTTCGGTTTCAATGTATATTTATCGGATAATCTTAAAGATATTACAACCTCTCCAATTACAGGAAACTTACTCTTTCCAATGCCTTCCACACTCCTATATGCGGTGTTCATTAATGGATATTTACTGGAATCCAGAGCATGGAAACAATGTGCAGATATCAAGCTCACTTCCGCTCCTGTATCAATGAATGCTGTGTATTTGCTTACTTGAGGCTGATCAGAGATGCTGACCCTCAATACTAATGTCTCTTCTGGGGCGCGAATTTCCCTAAAAGTAATGGTCTCTTCAAGAGCCTCTGATTCCTCAGTCTCATCATTTCGTTGCTCCCCTTCTTCCAAACGGGGTTGCTCTTCCATTATCGTATTAATATGTTGGTCCGTTCTTATCGTTCTACGGTGTTCTCTTTGTTCGAGAGGGGGCTCTTGTCTTTCAAACGATTCACCATTATGAAACATGAAGATGTTATGATTTAGGTGGTCTTCCTCTATCGGCACACTTCGGTAAGGGTTTCGGTATTCGCACTCAATGTTCTCTTTTGACCGGTCTCCTTGCGACCTTTCATCGTCATTTTCCTCATTTACTCCTTCTAGTTCTCCTTCCAGATTCTGTGGCCTCGAATTCTCCAACAGGAGGTCTTCTCTGTTGGAACTTAACAGTTTCCCTGGCTTCTTGTACAATCTTTCCCTAGATGATCTCCTTCGCACAATGGACATTTCACTTGATCGTTATTCCTAATTGGGCAGCTTCCCACTAGATGGCCAACTTCCTTACAATGCAGGCACCTATTTTGAGCCAGGTAACAATCATCATACTGATGACCTCGCTTGCCACAATACCGACATAATGGTCTCGCTCCGACACTGACTCATTGAATGACCAGGTTTCTTGCAATGAGCACAAGATTGTCTTGGATTATTTTGAAAATTCCTATTCGCCTGTCCGCGGTACCACGTCGATCCCCTTGATCTTTCTCTATTCGGATACGGATTATTAATCTGCTGAGGTATTCTTTCCCTTTGAGAGGATTGTGGTAACTGTTCGGTCATGATTGGTATGCTAGTCCTTATTCTTGCTGAACAGTCTCCTACCCTACCTGCGGATTGTTGACAACAACAGATCCGAGGAATCATTTCACCAGATGATGAGGAAGCTGTAATCGATTTTGTTAAGTCTTCTACTCTTGTCTTACTTAAATTCTCATCGCTCGAAACATTTCTAGGGAAACTACTTTCCACTATAGCCACCAGCCGTTCCCAAGGGATTTGTACTCCCAAAGAAGTTTCTAATGGCCATTAAGGGTATTATCTACTTTAGATTTTACTTCTTGTGGGAGACTTTTCAAAAATTTTTGTCGTACTATCGGCATCTTTGTGACATCATTCCCTGGGAATGCTTTTGAAGCTAAGCCCACTAAACGTAAGGCAAATAAGGGAATAGTTTCACCTGGCCTTATATTCGCATCCGTAAAATTTTCGGCATCATGTCTTAACTCCTTCTCCAACTCCTCTCTATACCATTGCAACATTAAACGTTTTACTTCCTCATACTCTAATGAGGTGCATGTTATAATTTTATAAACGTCCAAAGCTAATCCTTCAAGGAAAGTCCCCAATAAGGAAACTCTACCCTCAGTCAAACCAGGGTACATAGCATCGCAATAGTTCTCAAATCGTACAAGAAATTGTATCAAGGTTTCCCCTGCTCCCAACTTATACTTCCCCGGTGGAATAACTCTGGGCCTTCTCTCAATTGAGAGAGACTGCACCAAAGTGGACACAGATCTTATTAGATCAGCATTCTGCTGAAGCAGTGTATTGAATGCGTGTGCATCATTATTACTTGGTATTTAAACCGCCCCTGAGCCCGCCGTGAGTGGTGGATTTTGAGCATTTCCGATGGGAGGGTTAGAATGAGGATTG
>SEYY01021955.1:0-2500 GCA_009176605.1 Armadillidium nasatum
ATATACATATGAACTGTAAGAATGAACCTTTTTAATACCTTTCTATAGAAAATAAATTTAAAGTCTTAGTTAAATTTTTTTGCTTTTTCATTGTTTTTTAGAACGGAGAACGGTATTATAAAGGCAATTCAAAATTAGGTAAATACAAGCGATTTTCATGTTATTGAACTATCGTATGTTTTATGCAAAACCTCATTTGAAGAAGATAAATTAAAAAGTATGCTAACCCACAAAAAAGAGGTATCTGAAAATGCTTTTACGTATTAAATAAATGATAAATTTTTTATGTTTCTGGTTTTTGGCTGATTTGAATAGTTGCATTTCATGAATGAATAAAAATAATCAATACGTAAGAAAGATCCCTGAGATCTTAAAGATCTCACTAATTCCTTAGTTTTCTGAAGTTCCTGAGATTTCTGAGGTCAATGAGATCAATGAGATTTCTGAGATTCCTAAGTTTCCTGGAGATACTTGAGTTTTCAGAGATTCCAGTGGCTCCTGGAATTTCTAGGTGTTCCTGAGGTCACTGACATCTCTAAGGTCAATGAGATTCCATAAATCCCTCAGATTACTAAGGTGCGTAAAGTTCCTGAGATTCTGAAGTTTCTGAGGTATCTGATATCAAATAAATCCCTAAGGATTGTGAGATTCCTGATGTTACAGAGATTATTGAGATTTCTGAGATTCCTAAGTTTGTTGAGGTCACTGAATTCAATCAGGTTTTTGGGATTCTTCACAGAGAATCAAAATGTCGTCAAAATGTCAATTGTGAGGAACCATTATCTTCAAAAATTTTCTTCAACTGATGAAATTTCGTAATTCAGTAAGTGAAATTTACGCAAAATGTTAAAACAGATTTTTACAATTTATGATTTTATTTCATAATATGAATAGTGATGAGGAAGTTTGAATACAACAGTCAAACAATGACTACTTTTTTTTTCATTAATTGAGGAAAAAACATTCTTCAGTCTTAAAATGCAGAAAGAATTCATTTTGAAGATATTTTTTTCCTTTTAATCAATAAAGAGAAAATATATTTCTCTTTAAAAGCTTGACGAATAATTATTATTGGATAATTCATTTTAACATTTTGGTTGAGCTTCTCAATCCCCCATCCCCCCCCAAAAAATGTTTTTTTTTATTCAAAGAAACAGATTTCCTCAACTTCACTTGGCAGACAAATTTCTCCACATTAGAAGTAATTTTGATTCTCTGTGTAAAGATTCCTGAGGTCAGTGAGGTCTCTGAGATTAATGAGGTCCTTGAGATCTCTATGGTCACTGAGGACATTGAGGGCCTTGAGATTCTTGAGATCCCTAAGATTCTTGAGATCCTCTAGATCCTTGAGATCCTTGAAATCTTTAAGATCTCAAAGACCCTTGAGATCCCTGAAAACTTTGAGATCCTTGAGATCTTTGAGATCTCAAAGACCCTTGAGATCCCTGAGAACTTTGAGATCCTTGAGATCTTTGAGATCCTTGAGATTCCTGGTATCCTTAAGATCCCTGAAATCCTTGAGATGCCGAAGATCCTTGAGATCCCTGAAATCCCTTGAGATCCTTGAGATTCCTGATATCCTTAAGGCCCCTGAGATTCTCGAGATCCCTGAGATCCTTCAGATCCCAGAGACCCCTGAGACCCCTGAGACCCCTGAGACCCCTCCTTCTTTATTTTAATATTATTCAAAGAATCAAAACCTTTTTAGCGCAAGAGAAAAATTTCATCCTGACAAAAAATTTATTAATTTAAATTTAATTATAAATATTTTATTTACGACCGAAGCGAAATTTGGTTTCAGACGAAAAGAATCACTAAAATAGATAAAAAGCCTCATTAATATCAATTAGTGTAGTAAAACATTGAATAATGGTTAAACTGAGGAAAAGTGAGATAAAGACTACACACAAACACACACACACACCACACACACACACACACACACACACAACGCATATATATATAATATTATATATATATATATATCATATATATATTATATAATTATATATATATATATATATATATAATATATTATCGTATCCTGAATTATTGAGGTAATAGAGATCATTGAGATTTCTTAGCCCAATTTGTTGAGAGAGAGAGAGAGAGAGAGAGATATTCTGGTTTTGGGTGAAGCTTGAAGAAATAAGCCACACCCTCTCAAGAAAAACTCCAAATTTCCATTTTCTTTCCCAAAAAAATATTTTCCTTTACTCAAATATTTGACAGAGTTTTTTTATCTCAAGATTTTAAATGTTATCACAAGAGGTCACCTCGCTCGATCTTTACAAAATTATTTTATAATTCCATTCATAAATCTTCAGTGGTAATAGTAATAATAATAATAATAATAATAATAATAATAATAGTAATAATAATAATTAAAATAATAATAATAATAATAATAATGATAATAATAATAATAATAATGAATAATAATAATAATAATGTTAATAATTTATAATAATTTTAATTTAATAATATTATATATTATTAT
>SEYY01021955.1:10000-12500 GCA_009176605.1 Armadillidium nasatum
GAATAGTTCTTTGCATGGTTCTATGGGCTGGGAACCCTTTTCAGCCAAGTTTTCATACCACGTATGATTAGAAGAATATTAAAACTTTCTGCAATCGACACCACTCTGCATCATGCGGGATATGGTGCAATATATATATATATATATATATATATATATATATATATATATATATATATATATATATATATATATATATATATATATATATATATATATATATATATATATATATATATATATATATATAAATGTGAGCGGTTTCTCCTTGCGCTTAGCTCCGAATCACTCAGTCGTTAAACGAGTACATCAGTGGAGTGCTCTTGCCACTGATGGGAATAATCTCCGGCATCCGCGATAGGCCTGGCCCAGCCAGCGATATGCGCCGTGGGCCCTTGAAACCCAAGGATCTTCCTCGAAAGATCCCACTGACAGGACGAAAGTCCTTCCTGGAGGAAGATGATTATTTTTTATTATTATTTATTATTATATATATATATATATATATATATATATATATATATATATATATATATATATATATATATATATATATATATATATATATATATATATATATATATATATATATATATATATATATATAGGTAGATAGGTAGATAGATAGATAGATAGATAGATAGATAGATAGATAGACAGATATACTTTGTACACAAAATGGTTACAAATACAATAAAAGTGGAAATTTATTTAAAAGGATCCTCTCTAATTTGAACATAAAAAAATTTTAGTCTTAAGAGAATGCAAAATCGTTTTAGAAAAGATCCGAAACCTCACAGACTATTAAAAATTACTTCAATATTTCTAACCAGAATTACTTTTCCAGAATTTAGACATTTTTTCAACAAATGTGCAACGTCTGAAAAATAATCTAATTTTTTTTTACATATTTTAAGGTAATCATTAATCAATATAATGTCTAATCATAAAACACCTGATTACATATTTCATGATTACTCTTTCTCATTGATTACATATTTTTTTTATAATCTTTATATTTCATGATTACTCTTACTAATTGATATATTATATATATATTTTTTTATAATCTCTATGAAAACCTATAACAAATTGATTTAAAATTTGGCTACTCTTTTTCAAATTTGTTCACAAATCTGCTCCATATAAAAGATGTACAATAAGATCTAATAAAATACAACAAAACCTCCCAACTTAAGGAATTAAATCTCTTTAAAATTACATTAAATTTACTAAAAAAAATTATATCTTACTCTCTGAATACCTGATTTCTCTTTTTAAATAACTATTTATAATAAAACCTAAATATTTAGTTTCATTTACATATTTTAGTGAGTCTCCAGGCAATATAAAGTTAAATTCATTCTCTTTTGTATTATAATATTTTGTACAAAAAATTCATCGTTACGCTTTTATCATCATTAATCTTCAAACATACCGTTGTTATTATTCTTTCCGCTTAATTTAACGAAATTTGTAGTCCAGCTACTGACAGTGATAGAAGAATCAGGTCATTCGTATACATAATAATATTATAAACATAGAGGCCAAATTTTATTCCCACTTTACAATCCAAAATTTCATAAATTAATTCATTAATAGATAAACAAAAGAGTAGAGGAGATAATATACCTCCTTGTCTCACTCCATTTCTAATCTGCCAAAATTCCGAAAAAAAACTATTCTTATATTCTTATATTGATTTCGTACATTTTAACTACAATATTAAAAAGAAATTTAAGAACTTTTATATCATTCATTTTTAAAAAATAAGATCTTATGATTCACTTTATCAAACGTCTTGGTCAAATCCCAAAAAGCTATTTGGACCCTTGAACCTTCTATTGTTTCTTTCAACGTAAGAGAAGCAGTTGTTGTAGAGTACTTAGGTCTAATCCCATTTTGCCTGTCATTAATGAACACAATTATATTTTCTTCAAAATTTAACGTAATACGGATAATGGATTCATCATGATAAATTGGCTTAATATAAACTGAAATTTCTTTCCGACATTAATATAATGTATAAGCATAAAAACACCTAATTTCATATTCCATGATTAGTTGTTATCTATCTATCTATCTACCATTTTTAGGTCTGTCCTCCATTGTTCAATTTTTATTGGCCTCTTCAACGTATACAACTCAATCCCATTTATCGGAGAGCATCACGGGCTCTCTTTGAGTGTGGACGTGGTTCACTCGCTCTAAACTCATGACAGGCCTGAAGGACAGTATTTTGTCTTCCTGGAAGGACGCATATCCATATCCCCTCGTCGGTGAGGTTCGCTCTCATAAAAAAAAGAAGAAAAAGAAAAAAAGAAGAAAAAAAAGGAAAAAAGAAGATAAAAAGAAGAAAAAGAAGAAAAAATGAAGAAAAAGAAGAAAAAAAGGAAGAAAAAGAAGAAAAGGTCCCATTTATCAGATACATTACTTACCAAATGAGAATCTTCTTTTAATAACACAAGTTCTTTTACTAATAGAACATCGTGCGTTTTCA
>SEYY01021955.1:17500-25000 GCA_009176605.1 Armadillidium nasatum
TATTTTTTGTTCAAACCCCCCCCCCGTCTACACTAGTAAAAGAGTGGCCGCAGTTAAAGGGTTAATTAAGGAGAAAAGAAATTAGATTTGGAAGACCAACATTCAACATCTGCATCTCCGAAACCAATTAGAATAATAATCATGTTCATTTAAACTTATTAATTTACAATGACCAGCACTACAGTCTTCTTAGATATTTCCCTCTCTCCATTATATATATATATATATATATATATATATATATATATATATATATATATATATATATATATATATATATATATATATATATATATATATATATATATATATATATATATATATAGTATAAGTGATGGATCGGATGTCATATTTTCTGATTTGCGGATGCTGATGCAGATGAGGATTTTAAATTTTTAAATGCGGATGCGGATGTGAATGCGGATGTAGAACTTTCGTGAAGTGCGGATGCTTATGCGGATGCTGATGTGGATGTAGAATTTTCGAAAATTCTGATGCGGATAAGGATGTTAATTTTGATAAGGCTCCTCCGCGGATACGAATGCTAATGACATCACTATGTTATATATATATATATATATATATATATATATATATATATATATATATATATATATATATATATATATATATATATATATATATATATATATATATATATATATATATATATATATATATATATATATATATATATATATATATATATATATATATATATATATATATATATATATATATATATATATATATATATATATATATATATATATATATATATATATATATATATATATATATATATATATATATATATATATATATATATATATATATATATATATATATATATATATATATATATATATATATATATATATATATATATATATATAATGTTTAAAGTAGTGGTAAAACGCTATGCTTTTGTGCTATAGGGCCCGGGTTCGATTCCCCTATAGCAAACTTTAAACATTGATGTTTAATGTATTCGTCTGCGAGAGAGTTAGCAGACCCTAATTATTTGTCTATATATATATTTAATATATATATATATATATATATATATATATATATATATATATATATATATATATATATATATATATATATATATATATATATATATATATATATATATATATAATATATATATATATATTATATATATATATATTCCAAAGTTCCAAGTGGAAAAAAGTATTAATGAATTTCTTTCTTATATCTTCAAACTCATTCTTCATTTTCTCACTGTACCTAAACAATAAAATATACCTAAATACTCCGTACATAGAATCACTTACATCCCAACTTAATAGAAATATTCATACTATACTTGAAGTTATATTCCATCAATGCCAGTTTATTCTTAAAACTTATAACTCCCTCTCTATTTATACTTTCTTCAGACACAAGAAATATCACCCAATGCTTCTCAGATCCTCTTTAATTTATTTATTTAAGTGTGCCAGCTCTTAATGGACAAACTAATCTACAGTTAAAAGTTTGGATTGATAAGCATAGATGAGTTTCCTTTGGAACTGACCTTAATATTTGCTCTCCTGGACTCATTGCCTTAATAGACCATGGAGATACCCTCCTTTTTTTCTTCTTCTAATTTCCTATCCATCACCATTCGTCTTCCCTTCTTGAACGTAGGATATTAGAGCCTTTATAATATAAAAACTAATTGCCTATCCTTAAGTGATCAAGTTTCTTCTATTAATCTTTTCCCTGAATGATGAAGCTCTTTTTCCCAAAATAGTCCAACCTTTTTATTTTATTTCTTGGTGTTGATAAATTTCTATTTTAGTCTTGATTTTTATTTATTTATTTTTAATATCAATATTATTATTTTATTTTTATTATTTTATTGTAATTATTATTATTTTGAATATTTAATTTATAGTTAATGAATTTATATTTTGATTGCATTTAAAAATAGAAATTTGTAAAATTTATTTTGTGCTGAAGACGAACCGAGATACGATGTTAAACTTTCACAGTGTATTGAATGAATATGTGGAAACCCTTAGTATTGGCTTTAATCTTATATATATATATATATATATATAATATATATAATATATATAATTATATATATATATATATATATATATATATATATATATATATATATATATATATATATATATATATTATATATATATATATATATATATATATATATATATATATATATATATATATATATATATATATATATATATAATATATATATATATATATATATATATATATATATATATATATATATAAATAATTAGTGATAATCGGATGTCGTAATTTTCATATTTCGGATGCGGATGTTAATTTTGACGAGAACGCTCAGCAGATTATGCTGCCCATCACTAATATATATATATATATATATATATATATATATATATATATATATATATATATATATATATATATATATATATAATATATATATATATATATATATATATATATATATATATATATATATATATATATATATATATATATATATATATATATATATATATATATATATATATATATATATATATATATATTATATATAATATATATATATATATATATATATATATATATATATATATATAATATATATATATATATATATATATATATATATATATATATATATATTATATATATATATATATATATATATATATATATATATATATATATATATATATATATATATATATATATATATATATATATATATGAATTCTTATTCTTGAAAATTATTTTAAAAGAAAACTTAAGAGACGTATCTTGAAATCTCGAAATCTAAAATTCTTGAAACTTGAAAACTTGTAATCTTTAATCTTGATTTTTAATTCAAGAATACGTAGGAGCAAATTAAAGGAACTATTATTATATTTTCCACACTATATATATTTATATATATATATATATATATATATATATATATATATATATATATATATATATATATATATATATATATATATATATATATATATATATATATATATATATATATATATATATATATATATATATATATATATATATATATATATATATATATATATATATATATATATATATATATATATATATATATATATATATATATATATATATATATATATATATATATATATATATATATATATATATATATATATATATATATATATATATATATATATATATATATATATATATATATATATATATATATATATATATATATATATATATATATATATATATATATATATATATATATATATATATATATATATATATATATATATATATATATAGATAGAGATGAGAGAGATAGAGAGATGAGATGAGAGAGAGAGAGAGATATAGAGTGTGTCCCTGGAGGAATGTGCAAAACTTGAAGGGTGTATTAAATAAGTTATTTGAAGAAACAAAAGTTATATGAACATAAATCGGAATCACTATTGAGAGAAGGTTTAAGAATGGAAATGTGGAGGATGGATTCTAAGATTTTTAAATCTGCTTTTTGGTTGGTTTGTGATTCCATTCTTAAACTTTCTCTCAATAGTGACAGTGGTCCTTTCAAACTACAACTTAATTGATTTATTATTTTATTTCCTTTTATTTGATTTTTTGTTTTTTATTTTTGTTTTTTTATTTTTATTTTTATTTGTTAGTTTATTTTAGTTATTTGTGTCATGTTTGTTCTAATATTTCTGTTCTTTCTACAGATGAAAGATTTTTTAAATTTGTTTAAAAACAATCAAAACTGTTTCCTGATGATGGGATTAATATATTTCCCGAAACGTTGAAAAAAGAAAAAAAAATAAGCTTTAACCTAATGTTTTCTTACAATTTTTTTAATTGCATAGAATTATTTTTAAATTGATTTTAACAAGTGATTAATAATATAATTTTTCTGTGAATAAATGAAAGACAAATTTTAACCGAAAATTTTATTGTTTCTCCGAAGAAAATGTTCCGAGCTCTGGTGCTACTCTTCATTATATATATATATATATATATATATATATATATATATATATATATATATATATATATATATATATATATATATATATATATATATATATATATATATATATATATATATATATATATATATATATATATATATATATATATATATATATATATATATATATATATATATATATATATATATATATATATATATATATATATATATATATATATATATATATATATATATATATATATATATATATATATATATATATATATATATATATATATATATATATATATATATATATATATATATATATATATATATATATATATATATATATATATATATATATATATATATATATATATATATATATATATATATATATATATATATATATATATATATATATATATATATATATGCTACTATCACTCACAATAAGCTAAGGTTCGGAGGGATGAAATTGAGGTAAAAGTGGAGAAAATGAACTTTGAATGACATTTAGCATCACATTTCCTCATAAGAAAGTAACAATTCCTCAATTTACTTTTCATAATCTCGTACCCATGTCTTATCAAAGATGCTTTGACAAATTGGATTAAATGCTTACCAGCTCTCCATTCTTTTAAATTTTAAAATTTAAAGTAAGAAGCTCTTAAATTCATTATCCTTCAGCACATGTTGGATCTGAGGTCCAACGAAGATACCCTCCTTGAGTTTAGCAGTTCTCAGAGTTGGGAATAAAATCCACAAGTGTTGGTTGGCAGCGCCATTTTCATTCGTAGCTTTTGCTAAAAAATTTTCATTAAGCCGAATTTGATGTGAAGAGAAGGAAGAACCATCTTTTTCATATCCATCAGAGAATATTCTTGTAAACTGTGCTCACTAGCCATGAAAGTGCTACTAGTATCCAAGTCCTTTTGCTAGTAGTGTTTGGACACAACCCGGCTTTCTCAAAGACAGAAAAAAACAGCAGTGCTTTGTGAAGCACGCTTGCATATCTATAAGGAGCCAAATGACCTTATGATTCCCCGCAGTGACTCCACTGGTACTGGTTGTACTTGACAGCTTCCAAAAAAAAATCATATTGACATACGACTCCTTCAGACGAACTGAGTGTGCAACAGGAATGCTCGGGTATTTATTACCATTGTGTAGAAGCACAGCCTTCAAACTTCGCTTGGAAGGGTCAATGAAAAGGCTCCAATCTGAGGGATTTTGTGAAAAACCAAGGCAGGTGAAGAAGCCAGAAACATTTGCTCAGTAGCACGACCTGTTCTCTATGTTTTAAAGTAATTCAGATTAAAGTCTGTAGGAATTCCACAGAAGATGGAAGAGAATTCCACAAAACAGAGGTGGCTGGAAAGGAAGAACCAAAGCGAACAAGTTTATGGTTCATGTCCTGAAACTGGTGATCTTTACATCTGCCTTTACCAGGTTCCAATGCTTGAGTCTTCTTGACTGATAATTCTTTGTGAAACTTCATTGATGTTGTTGTTACTTCTAGTCGTCTTGGGACGCCCGCTTCCTGCTTTTCATTTAATGATTGCAGTTTCATCAATTTTCTTTAGCAGAGTGTCTAAACCCCCTAAAGTCACCCTTTGTGAGGGAATTCATGTAATAATTTCATTCTGCCATACTTTTTCTTCATTCGATAATGTTTAATAAGAATTTTATCTTCTTCGGTAAAAGATATTATCTCAAGGATATAAATTTCTGAAATAAAACAATAGAAATTAAGCTTTTTACATAGCTTGAAAAAAAAATCATCAGAAATCAACAAATAAAGATAGAATTTTTTAAATTTTCACAAACATTAATAAACCATCAATTATGCTCTTGTCCAATTTTGAACTATCGACGTTGGATATTTATCGAGTTATTGATAATTTTAATTAAAATGCATGTTTTTTTTTTGGACCACCGTATATATATATATATATATATATATATATATATATATATATATATATATATATATATATATATATATATATATATATATATATATATATATATATATATATATATATATATATATATATATATATATATATACTAATTTATTTGACTTTTTTCAATTTCAGACTTACTCAATTTGAACCATGGAAAGATACACAATGTAAAGTAATTTGTGTTGTATTTAAAATCAACATCGGCCCTTAAAATATATATATATATATATATATATATATATATATATATATATATATATATATATATATATATATATATATATATATATATATATATATATATATATATATATATATATATATATATATATATTATACTATATTATATATTATATATATATATATATATATATATATATATATTATATATATATATATATATATATATATATATATATATATATATATATATATATATATATATATATATATATATATATATATATATATATATATATATATATATATATATATATATATATATATATATATATATATATATATATATATATATATATATATATATATATATATATATATATATATATATATATATATATATATATATATATATATATATATTATATATATATATATATCCCTTACTGTTGGCATTGTTGTTGAAGTACCATTAGAATTTTGTTATTGTTGTTAAGTCTTATCTATTTCTGCTATGAATGTCGAAGATGCTGTTTCTTGTTGTTGTTGTTGCTGCTGCTGTTGACGTTGTTATTGTTGTTGCTGCTGTTGTAGATAGATTGTTAAGCTCTAAGACTAATTATTCTATTCAGATGAGGAGCAGATATGGGATCAGGGATGCTTCATTTAGTTCAGACTCTCGTTATCAATCTTGCATATCTAAGCTACTACTTAACCAATATATATATATATATATATATATATATATATATATATATATATATATATATATATATATATATATATATATATATATATATATATATATACATATATTGGGAGGACGTAGTGCCGTCTGAAACGATGCAAGTGTTCCCCAATGGGCATAACCTATAACCCGTGGAGTGGTAGGATGAGTTAGATCATTCCGTTTCATTTCGTTGCTCTTTGGCTCGTTCCTTTTCGCGCTTTACCTCTTCAAAGAATTTTTAGGGTAACCTCGCCTCATATTGGAGTGTCTATGATCCCATTTCTTCCCCACCTCATTTATTCACATGTTCCAACAAATTTAAAAGCGTTCACTCATGCATTACCTTCTTAAACAAAACAAAAAATGACAAAACATAAAGCTGCCCTCGGAGATGCTTGGAGGGGTGGCATCCGAAGAATGCCCCTCGTCTACCCCTAACTCTTTCATTATTTGGGAGCTGGAGGAATCCGATGATGGGGATGGTGGCGCCAAGAATTTGCACTCTGCTTGTCCCGGTGCACGGTCTTCTTTTTTCATTGTGGTTTCACACATACAGCTCTTCTCGAAAAGGTGAAGTCTGCATCTTTTTGTCTCGATCAACTCTTCCTCTCTCACCAACTGTTTACGGTCTCTTTCTG
>SEYY01021955.1:30000-32500 GCA_009176605.1 Armadillidium nasatum
CATCTTTTTACACAGTTTCATCCTTTCTCTGTCCAACTCTCTACCCCCAGACTTAACCGCTATGCTCAATCTTACATGTTCTATACTGGTAAAGTCTGGAATACACTCCCTTCATCTATTTTCCCAACTTCCTTTGACTTATACACTTTGAAACGTCTTGTATTGAAACATGTCGGCGTTTAATCTGGATTTGACTCTAGTGGAAATCGGTATTCCACTAGCCTTTGTCCACCAGTGGATATATATATATATATATATATATATATATATATATATATATATATATATATATATATATATATATATATATATATATATATATATATATATATATATATATGTTATGTGTGTGCGTGTGTGTTTGTGTGTTTGTGTGTTCATGTATGTTCATGTGTGTTCATTGTTTCTTCCTGAAACTGAACTCATACCAAATCTTTCCTGTACAGCCCTCATGAATCAATCCCTACCTAACAATACCCCTACTCTAATCTCAAATACCTCTCTACCTCTTCCCCCTACCCCTACCCCCTACCTAGACACCCTCCTCCTACGTATCCTACTTCTACCCCCTACCCCTACCCTTACCTAGACACCCTCCTCCTACGTCTCCTACTTCTACCCCCCCCCCCATCAAAAAAACTGGCCTCATTTGCATATATTACACTAATTGCCAGTAAAATATATCTACAATGAAAGTCTGGCAATTCCAGCAACCTTCTTCTTGATACCTTTGACACAGAATAATGGGCATAATATAATGGGCACAATAATAGCCCGCGTGCCCACAGGCGTCGTGGCAAGGTCGTACCAACGCATTATTTTTATTTTTAACCCTCGGAGGTAAACAACTGCATTTATTGATTTTATATAATACTATAAAAAATTTAAAAAAATAATATATATATATATATATATATATATATATATATATATATATATATATATATATATATATATATATATATATATATATATATATATATATATATATATATATATATATATATATATATATATATATATATATATATACACTCTAGACCATAACCCGCACAATGAAGGGTGGTGTCTGCTGCAGAAATTATATATATTCCTGCAACGGTACGTGGGAAGAGAGAAAAAACTGGTTATAAAGGGTTCCCAGGGTCTATAACCACGCGAAGGACTATTATTGATTTGTCCTGACTGCGTCGAAATAGCCACAATCCTTTATCGACTAAAAGTTAACTATATCCAAAATCATTTTTTTCCTTTTAATATTTAAATGTCCATTTAACTGCCGAAAAGTACGTAATACCGAAAGATGTGTTGCTTCACCACATATTTTAAATTTTTTTTTATTAAACTTCTTAAATTTACTTTTAAAAAAATATTGAAATCATATATCGGAAAACAAATTTTTTTCCTTTTATTAACTTTGGTCAATTTCATTCTTCAAGATTGAACTAAACAAACTATGCAATGTTAGGAAGATGATCTCGTAGCCTTAGAATCAGTAGACCTCCCTTCTCTTCTCTTCTCTTTTCTTCTCCTCTCTTCTCTTCTCCTCTCTTCTCCTCTCTTCTCTTCTCTTTTCTTCTCTCTCTCTTCTCTTCTCTCCTCTCTTCTGTCTTCCTTATGATGTTCATAACTTATCTTCTTTCCATCTGCTTCCAAGCACATCCACTCTTGACGACAGTCAGATCATGTAAATAAAAGTATATATATATATATATATATATATATATATATATATATATATATATATATATATATATATATATATATATATATATATATATATATATATATATATATATATATATATATATATATAATATAACTCAAACCTTTCTCTACAATTCTAAACTTTTTCAACAACTCAAAACTTCGAAAAGCCTTCTTCTACAAATCAAACCTTCTACAACTCGAACCTTTTCTCCAAGTCATACCATCTTCTGCGACTCAAACCTTCTTATACAAATCAAACCTTTTTCTACAATCTTAACCTTCTGCAATTCAAATCTTCTTTTATAACTCAAACCTTTTTCTACAATTCAAATCTTCTTCTCCAACTCAAAGCGTTTTTGCAACTCAAACCCTCTTCTACATTTCAAACCTTCTTCTATAATTCAAACCTTCTTCTGCAACTCAAACTTTTTTCTACAATTTAAACCTTCTACAACTCAAACCTTTTTCTACATTTTGAAGCTTCTTCTACAACTGAAGCCTTCTTCTACAACTCAAACCTTATTCCACAACTCAAACCTTTTTCTACAACTCAAAGTTTTTTCTACAACTCAAAACTCCTTCTAAAATTCAAACTTTCTTTTACATCTCAAAGCTCTTTCCACAACTCACATTTTCATATAATCTACACCTTCCTTCTACAACTCAAATCTTTTTCTACAACTCGACGCTTTTTCTACAAATGAATGCTTCTACAACTCAACCCTTCTTCCATAACTCAAACCTTTTTCTACAACCCACCCCTTCTACAACACAAATCTTTCCCTACAAC
>SEYY01021955.1:52500-60000 GCA_009176605.1 Armadillidium nasatum
AGTAAATTATATGCAGTATTAGTTATCAGCAAAAATTTACAGTATTACTTTTTAATAAATTACATACAGTATTACTTATCAGTAAATTATATACAGCATTAATTATCAGTAAATAATACACAGTATTAGTGTTCAGTAAATTACATATAGAATTAGTTATTAGTAAATTATATACAGAAATATATGTAGAATTATTTATTAACTAATATTTTAAAAATTAAATAACCAACTGTCTATGTTCTATGTTCCGTCAAACAAAATACATTATCAGATTGAATACTATACTCATCGGTAACTTAATATATTAAATTTGGATAATTTGAATGGTGTTGATGCATTGAAATTGAACATTGATAAATAAAATAAAATAAATAATAACATTGATAACTTTATAAATATATATATATATATATATATATATATATATATATATATATATATATATATATATATATATATATATATATATATATATATATATATATATATATATATATATATATATATATATATATATATATATATATTATATATATATATATATATATATATATATATATATATATATATATATATATATATATATATATATATATATATATATATATATATATATATATATATATATATATATATATATATATATATATATATATATATATATATATATATATATATATATATATATATATATATATATATATATATATATATATATATATATATATATATATATATATATATATATATATATATATATATATATATATATATATATATATATATATATATATATATATATATATATATATATATATATATATATATATATATATATATATATATATATATATATATATATATATATTATATATATATATATATATATATATATATAATATGTATATATATATATATATATATATATAATATATATATATATATATATATATATATATATATATATATATATATATTTTAATGGTGTGGAAATCAGGGTTGACAAGGGTAGTTTTTACCATCTTAATTTACCCCGGGGGAAAACTTTTTAAAAAAGTGGGAAAAAAGTTGTCGGTAAAACTGGGAAAAATGTCGATGATAAAATCAGAGCAACTTTTATTTATCGAATTTTTGTACTATTATTACATTGTTAGTATTTAATTTACTGCTAATCTTCAACGTTGAATTAGATAATGAAGCCATAAAATTTTAATATCGTTATAAATAGCTAATTTTATATTTAATTGATTAAACAATCTAATTATAATATAAATTGACAAGTTGACAGACTTGTATACAGAACAGTCTGTACAGTAGACTGCAGTCTGAAGTTACTAGCTACCTTAGAGTTTATAAAAAAAAAATAATTAATATCATTACTATTATTATTATTATTACTATTATTGTTTATGCTATTATTATTATTATTATTATTATTATTATTATTATTATTATTATTATTATTATTATTATTATTATTATTATTATTATTATTATTATTATTATTATTATTATTATTATTATTATTATTATTATTATTATTATTATTATTATTATTATTATTATTATTATCGTGGTTTGCATTAACGTAAACTGAAACCCTTCTTTATCGTCAGTGATTGACTGATATTTTTCTTTTTTTATACCATTTTTTCTTCTTTTATTTTTAAGTTACAATTGAAATTAGTCTCTCTCTTTCACTCTCTCTCTCTCTCTCTCTCTCTCTCTCTCTCTCTCTCTCTCTCTCTCTCTCTCTCTCTCTCTCAAAGAAAAAACAATTAAAAAAATTTTCATTTTTAATTTATTTATTTTCCATTTCCTTTTACTAATTTTTTTTAAACTCATTTTTTTTAATATATATATATATATATATATATATATATATATATATATATATATATATATATATATATATATATATATATATATATATATTATATAGTGAGAGGAATAATTGTTTAGATTAGTATTAATGTAGATAGAAGTTGTGGATTAGTATTAAGGAGGAAGATTATATTAATTAGATCTAGGGATATATCAAGATAAACCTTTTTGTGAATAAAATAATTATGTAGTTATATAAGAGAGGTATATTTGATGGGTATTATAATCATACGACTTGCGATATCTGTCTATTTTCCATCAGAACTTGATACTCAGATATTTAAAGGCCTATATCCCGTGTAGGAATTAATAGGGTTAGTGAACTAGGGATGTATGTAATTATATCTATATCAATATGTAGTTAATTATTATCATGATAGTAATGAATTAGTGTATAGTTAAGGAATAGTAGAAGGGAGTAATAATGGAGTTAATATTTAGTTATGAAGTAGTGGGAGGGATTAGTGTAATAAGGGTTATAAGGTATATAATATTTACTATGTGATGTATTGACGGATGATTAGGTGAGAGAGTGTTAGTAGACTGGATATTCTTGCTTATAATAAATATATGTAGATAGGTGATCTAGTAAGGTAGTAAGTAGTAATTTATTCATGAATAGTGATGTGATAATAATTTAATTACATCAAAGGATTATTTTGGCGATAATATGTGCAACATACAAACTATTATAATATATATCATTAGATGAATGTGGATTAGGAGGTTAGTATATAAACTATAATATGCTATTTAGTAGGGAGTATATATATATATATATATATATATATAATATATATAGTTTATATCATATTATATATATATTGCAGAAACATGAACCTAAACAAATCGTTGGGACAAAGTCACCAAAATAGTCTACAACATTAAATAATATTATCTGTTTTCAGTTATTATTAGAAATTAATATTCTCGGATGAAGAGCTACTTTTATAGTGAGGAATAACATTTCTGTGTTATTATTAAAGATTTTGATGTGGACGCAATTCCACTAATGGGGATGTCCCTACGATTCAGAACTTAGACGAGTATTTTTGGCAATTGTTACATTTTATCAATCATAAATTATAGTAACTGATGTGACACGCTAACTTTGAAGATCTTTTAGCCTTAAAAAAAATTAGTATTGTAGGCTAATGAGTTAAATTCTAAAAAGTGTAGCGTGATTAAAGATTGGATATTAAAGTTATCACCCACTAATTGTAGAAAAAAGGTTTATCAGTTTTAAGCGATAAAAGAAATGCTACCTCTATAGAAATGTAAAGCAATTTAGTTTAATGGTAATCGAGCTGTAGCTTCTGAGTGTATGATATAGTTTGCATTATGATAATATGATACTTATTTATGTATATATAATAAATGATATAGGATGTAAAATATCTATATAGATAATGATGATATATATATATATAATTGACATTATAGGTGAGGTATGAATAAAATATTTATAATAATATAGTATATATTGAGTAATTGAAATAGTAGATCTGAGATAGATATATTATACTGATAATAAAATTATATTAATTTTGTAAGATAAAAGGGTCAAGCAACAGGATCCGAAACCGTAAAAGATAATAATAATATGAGTAATGACTACTATTGTTAGGATATTAGGAGATAGGGAAATTGGTTAATTTGAGAGTAGACATAGATAGGGTTGATTATTATATAACTTAATAATGAGTATGATATTATATTAGTGTCAGTGTAGATATATGCTAATTGTATAATGAAATTCATCAGATAGTATATGATGTAGTTAAGTTAAGTAAGGAGAGGGATTATGGATTAGTGAAGTGAGGTAGTATAATATAAATCTGGTTTGTATATAGATATTGGAAAGAATGAATTTTTATTCGTACAATATAGCAGATCTTAAGTGTAATCTACAGTCGTCTGCAGAAGAGAGTTGCTGGCATGCATCATGATGGACTCTGATCACAGAAATTTCGGTTCGACGAGAGACAGCGTACCTGCCCACAATTTTCTTATACATCTACCTGAAAATTATATTAAGAGTAATATAATATTATTATTTATATCCAATTTATTATATATTATATTATATATATATTATTATTTATTATTATATAATTATTATTTATTATTATTATTATTATTTATTATATTAATTTATAATTTATTTTTTATATTATTAGTATTGATATATTATTTAATATATAATTTTATATTATTATTATTATTATTATTATTATTTTATTTATTATTTTTTTATTATAATTTAATTTATTGTTATATATTATTAATTTAAATATATATTTTATAATTTATAATTTTATAATTATTAATTTAATTTATTATACTATCGATTTTATTATATATTTTATTATATATTTATATATAATACTAATTTTATGTTTATGATTTCTATATAAATTAAAATTTTGCAAATTTATATAATTATTTGTGTTTGTTTTTTAACATAAACAAAATACGTTAAGCTTTTAAATAAACAGAAACAATAGAAAGATAAACAGCAAAAGTAATTTAAATAAAAAAAAATAAAAAAAAAAAAAAATAAAAAAAGTAAACCATTATTATTAATACAATAAAATTAATTATCGTTACGTTATTTATAATTAACAATTTGTTATGTCATCATTATTTTCAATTTTAATTTAATTCAAGTATCGAGAAACAATATTACGACTTATTATGTTACAATGATTCTGTTTTTAAGTACAGAAAAGTTTGTATTATCGAAATTCTATTCGTGAAAATAAAAATGTATCTACCGATCAGATTTATCTCTAGAGTACCAAATAATTATAGTAATGTTACAACCAAATAAAATGTGAAACGTTGGGAACAAGTTGTGCCAGCATGAATAGAACATCTACCTCTAGATCCATACACTATTAAAATAGACTTAACTCAAATGACGAAATCAAAAAGACACGTATTTTACTAAGAGTTTATCAAAAGCAAAAAAAGACTAGAGCAAAAATCACCGATTTATATTATATGTCATTTAATTGAATAAAATAACTTATCGAACTTACCCATTAAATTCTCATTTATCTAAATATATTTTACAATTGTGCCCTCCAAAAATATCGTTCCACAGTTGACGTAATTAAAGTTTCTGACTTTCACATAAAATTATTTTCAAAGTAATTCAAGATTGAATTTAATTGTATACCAACAATATTTCTTAGCGACATTTTTATCATTTTCGAATAAAATTGTAAAATACGTTTCCAAATTAATCAAATAATAATAAATTAAATAATAATAATAATAAATAAATTAATAATAATATATAATAATAATAATAATAATAATAATAAACTAATAATAATAATATTAAATTAAATTAAATAATTAATAACTATTAATAACATAATAATTTAAGATAATAATAACAATAATATACATATAATAAATACTAATTAAAATAAATATAACATAATACACAATAATAATTAATTAAATAATATAAATTAATAATGATAAGAATTAATAATATTTAAAAATAATTTATATTAATAATGAAGTATATAATAATAAATTAAATTACAATAATAAATAAAATAACAAAATATAATTAAATAAATATATATAATAAAATATATATATAATAATAATTAATAGATAATGTAAATACTAATTTATAATAATTAGACACGAAAGATGATCTTATAATCATAATTATTATGTGACGTTTTTATTCAGGTTAGTTCATGACAAGTATATTAAGCTACTATTGCATATTATTAATGATAAATTAGTATAATATATATATATACTATATACTAATTTAATATATTATATTAGTAAATTATATATAATATATCTTTTGATATTTTATATATATTTTTATAATTCATTTTTTCTTTTTTAGTAATAAAGTATAAATTATTATTATATTTCAGGTTATTCTATACTTTTTTTTTTTTTTTATTATTTTTAATTATATTTATATAATTTTTTTTTATTATTATAATTTATTTTTTAAGCGTATAAATGATTAATAAATTGTTACTACTATTTGTAATGTCAAATGAAGTTCGTTTCAGCTAGTGATCATGATAAGAGTTTACAGTGATGATGTAAACAAAATATATTAAATGCGTGAACAACGTCTGTTTACTTATTCATGATAAACTAGCACCATCAGAAAAAAATGTTACATCATTTAATGATATTTCTCTCTGTTCACAATTCTTACAAGTTATATAAGTATTTCTATCACTCTCAATTACGTTATTTAACATATTATTACAGAAACTTACGTAAGGCTAATATAAATAAATATTAAATATAAAATACCGTGTAAAATTAATTTTTACATTATATAAAAAAATATAAAATAATAAAAAAAATAATAAATAAATAAATAAATAATAATAAATAAAATAAAAAAAAAATAAAAAAATTACAATTTTTTACTAAGATATAATTAATATATTAAATATTATATATTATTAATAATTATATATAATATATATTTATTTATTTATTATTATTAATATAAATATATTTTTATATATATTAATATATTAATTATATATATATATATAATATAAATATATATATTATTAATATATATATAATATATATATAATAATTAATATAAATTCCATATATAATATATAATACATATATATAATATATATATTATTATCTGAGGATGGAAGTGAAGTATCGATCGTTATCTGAATATATCAGGCATATATAATTTATTATTTGAATGATTATTTTTATTAGTATTATTACTAGCCTATCGTACTATATTCTCTATGAGTAATTCGTGAGTAAAATAATTATATTTATGGTAACTTAATAAGGTATAGATTAAAAATATATCTATCTTAACTAGTGATAGATTATATATTATAATGTGATCAGGCTTATATGTAATTAATTTATATAGCTTATAATCGGTTTAAATTGGTATTATTGTGATATCGTAGGGTGAAATTTTTAAGTATCTATAGTATATCGTAGTATCGGTAAAAATATATAGTTCTAGTACTATCCATTTCCCTTAATTATATTATTATATTATAAATTATTTTATATATATATAATTATATTAATTAATTATAATATTATATAATAATAATACTTATAATTAATTATATTAAATAATATATATATTAATATTATTATAATCTATATATATAATATATATATTATAATTATATATTTATATAATATTATATATATATATATATAAGTTCGTTCCTGTATGATAAGAGTCGTGATGATGTAAACAAAATTACGTGAAACGCATACATAAAAAACGCACACGAAAAAAATATTCTCTATATTAAAGAATACTTTATAATATAGTATATATATATATATATATATATATATATATAATATATATATATATATATATATATATATATATATATTATATATATATATATATATATATAATATATATATATATATATATATATATATATATATTATATATATATATATATATATAAATATATATATATTATATAATATATATATATATATATATATATATATATATATATATATATATATATATATATATATATATATAATATATATATTATATATATATATATATATAATATATATATATAT
>SEYY01021955.1:70000-72500 GCA_009176605.1 Armadillidium nasatum
TGAAAGTTTCTTGATTGCCTATAATTGAGCAATTATATAATTGCTCGATTGAAAATATCTTTCATTATCTTAAAGCAATTTGAAAAGTGACTCGAATGTAAAATTATTTAATTGTCTATAGTTGAGCAATTATAAAATTGCTCGGATGTAATATTTGAGAACCAATCACTAAGTAAATAAAATTGTCTTAAAATTGCTTTCATGGTTGGCTCGTCTTCACATCCTATTAAATTTTACATTGTTAATTTATTAAGGTAATTATCATTATTTTTACTATTATTTTTACTATTATTATTTATACTATATTATATATATATATATATATATATATATATATATATATATATATATATATATATATATATATATATATATATATATATATATATATATATATATATATATATATATATATATATATATATATATATATATATATATATATATATATATATATATATATATATATATATATATATATATATATATATATATATATATATATATATATATATATATATATATATATATATATATATATATATATATATATATATATATATATATATATATATATATATATATATATATATATATATATATATATATATATATAATATATATATATATATATATATATATATATATATATATATATATTATATATATATATATATATATATATATATATATATATATATATATATATATATATATATATATATATATATATATATATATATATATATATATATATATATATATATATATATATATATATATATATATATATATATATATATATATATATATATATATATATATATATATATATAATACGACCTTGTTTATCTATACCTACTCTATAATTTACAGGCATTGGTATATGCAAGTATATATATACCTGCTACAAAACTTAATAACACTTCATAAAAAATAATTCGTATATTATCTGGAACTCACAATCACTCTTCAAAAAAAATATCCTTAATCGAACTACAAGATAAGCTCATTCTCACAATGTCTAATCACATTTTCAAATTCATAAATGTAATGTCAAAAGAATTACTCAAATTTAATAATGAATATCCAAAATGTAAGAAGACCAAATCTGAGCAACACAAAGTCCCGTACACCAGATAAAATAAAGTTTATGATAACCAAACCTGGTAGAACTGTATTGTTCAAAAGCATTGAACCATGGAGTGAACTTCCCCCTCTCTCCCCGCCCCCCCCCTAAAAAAACAAAACAAAAAAAAACATACAATAATTAATGTTTTTCCACATTATTTTAAAAATACTAAAAAATTACCCAGCTTCACCACAATTATTCATACCTCTGCCAAAACTACTGTAATTATTATTATTATTATTATTATTATTATTATTATTATTATTATTATTATTATTATTATTATTATTATTATTATTATTATTATTATTATTATTATTATCATTATCATTATCATTATTATTATTATTATTATTATTATTATTATTATTATTATTATTATTATTATTATTATTATTATTATTATTATTATTATTATTATTATTATTATTATTCGTTATCTAAATTTTCGTAATAACTATCAACTTACAAATATTTTGATGCTATTATTGCTAATCATTATTTTTTTATTGTTATATTCATTGTTTTTTTTTAAGGAAGCAGATTAGGTTAAGATTACGACTTTAAAAATATTTAAAGTATCCAATGTTTGTTTCTTAGTTATAAATTTCATTTTAATAATGATTGATTCTAATTTTGTATAATTTAATGGTCTCAAAGGACGAATTCGTCCCTACACGAAGCCCATTTCAGTTTTGTATTAATAGATATAAATTATACCATTTTTGTTTGTTCAAACTCTGTAACTGAAAAATGAATAAAAATAAAGATTAATAATAATAGTTTTTATTATTATTATTATTATTATTATTATTATTATTATTATTATTATTATTATTATTATTATTATTATTATTATTACTATTATTATTATCATTATTATTATTACTATATTTTTTATTGTAATTATTATTATTTTCCTCGTTTTTTTTCATTATTATGTTTATTTGCAAAAATATCTATAATTTTAAAACAATAATTGAAATTAATACTAACTTTTAACTAACTAACTTTTAACTGAAATACTAACTAATAATACTAACTTTTAACTGAAATTAACTTTGAAATCAATACTAGAAGTATTATTATTATTATTGTTATTATTATTTTATATTATTACTTCAATTATTATTATTACTATTATGATCATTATTATTATTATAATTATTATAATTATCATTCTTATTACTATTATTGCCAATATTTCTTGAAATTCTTATCTTGGTTGAACATTATATATTGTTAGTATTAGTATTATAATCATCATTATCATTATTGCTAGTATTAACATGATTTTATATCATTATTATTATTATTATTATTATTATTATTATTATTATTATTATTATTATTATTATTATTATTATT
>SEYY01021955.1:90000-97500 GCA_009176605.1 Armadillidium nasatum
AGGGGTGTTGGAAGGCAATACACAGCCATTGCAATTTGTTTTAATGTAGTTAGTTGAAGTGTAGTCATTTATATTAATTCAAATCTTGCGTCTTTTTTATATTCAAATTTGGCAGTCGTCCGTCACAGTTTTTCTTTCTATACATATTCGACTTCGATAAACGCCAATTGTGAGGCAATTTTGAGCCTTACGTCCCTCGATCGTAAAGACAATATTAAAACGCCGTGCTTTAATCTTTTGGCTAATATTTCATATCCAAAATTTTTTTATTCATACAAAAGAGGTCATAATTGTTTCGTCTTTATCTTTAGAGGTCATCTATATGCAGACTCTTTTATCATTTTTTTTTTTTTTTTATTCTTTTATTTTAGCCATTCTAAATTTTTAAGGTCGTATTATTTAGCGTTCATCTAGGTGAGGTCAAAAAGGTCATCGCTATTTTATGTTATATTTTGATATTCAGAAGGTACAACAGCCCTGATTTACCTTGATGAATTTAGGTGTCTGTCGGGAGGGTGCGCCACGGACCAGTGTGATTAATTATATTGTATGCAATTCAACACTTTAAGTACAGAGATTTTTTTTTTAACCCTCTTTTCCCCCCTCAACCCCCACTTTTATTCAGTGTTTCTCTTTTATTCCCCCAATTTTCTCTTTCATAACTCCCACTATACTCCTTTTTGAAAGGATACCCTCGTAATGAAGTAATGAAGGGGAGGGGTGAATTACTCTTGAGGAATTTTTATTCCTATTCCACTCTCTCTCTCTCTCTCTCTCTCTCTCTCTCTCTCTCTCTCTCTCTCTCTCCTTTCTCTCTATCTCACTCTCCTTTCTGCTTCTCTCAATCTCTCTCACTTTTCTCTATATATATTTCTTGCTCTCAAACTTTTTATCTCTCTCTCTCTCTCTCTGAGTGAGTGTATATGTAAAATTTCTGTGCAATATCTTGCTTTCAGTGTTTTATGTAGAGCTTGAAAGTTTAATGACAAAGAAAAAAAAGAGAGTGAGTGAAAGAGAGAGAGAGAGAGAGAGAGAGAGAGAGAGAGAGAGAGAGAGAGAGAGAGAGAGAGAGAGAGAGAGAGAGAGAGAGAGTCCATCCTTGAATTATCTTCTACAGATAATTTTCTTTACCAAAAAAGAACTCTACATAAATAATACAAAAAGAAAATGTAAACTAAACTCTTGCGTAGCTTATATGTTAACTTCTCGGAGTAAGGGAAGAAGAGGAACCGATTTCGATATTTAGAGAGAAAACTTCTGAGAAGATTCCCCTCCAAAAATTTTATACTGTGTTTTATGACACCTATTTAAAAGACCCATTTTTGTATGTTTTAGCGAGTAATGAATTGTTAAACTCATTATTAATACTATTATTATTATTATTATTATTATTATTATTATTATTATTATTATTATTATTATTATTATTATTATTTTTATTATTATTATTATTATTATTATTATTATTATTATTATTATTATTATTATTATATTATTATTATTATTATTATTATTATTATTATTATTATTATTATTATTATTATTATTATTATTATTATTATTATTATTATTATTAGAAAAATAAATTGGTTTGGGAATGTACTTTTTTGGTTATAAAAATTTTCTTATTAGAAAAGAAATTAGTGAAGCTGCTTTTGTATAAGTACCTTGTCTTTTCGAGACTGTAATTTTCGTTGTGACATTTATCAAGAAAATAAATAAGTAAAGTTACTTTCTTATAAGTAATATGTATATTTTTAGCGTTAAAACTTTTTTTTAGAAAAGAAATTGGTGAAGCTACTTTTTTATAAGACCCTTGTCTTTTCGGAACTGGAATTTTCGTTGGGACAAAATTTGAGTGGGAAGAAGGAAATTTTTTTTCAGTTAATCTGGGGTTAATCTAATGTCATTATTATTATTACTCATAAAATTAACATTTTTTACAAAAAAAAAAAAAAAAAATTATTATAATTAAAACTTACAAAAAACAAATAAATATATATTATATTAATACTGTGACAAGACCAACAACACCATTTTTATCATTACTTTATCACCAAGCGAAAAAAATAAACACTGTTAAAATAAAAATTTTATCACTACCAAAAATACCAACAATTATAATTGCATATTTTTTTTTTATGTAGATAATTTTATTTAGAAAAATATTTAGATAACTTTTTACTTAAGCATCTGTACAATTGTTCGATATATATATTATATATATATATATATATATATATATATATATATATATATATATATATATATATATATATATATATATATATATATATATATATATATATATATATATATATATATATATATATATATATATATATATATATATATTATATATATATATATATATATATATATATATAATATATATATATATATATATATATATATATATATATATATATATATATATATATATATATTATATATATATATATATATATATATATATATATATATATATATATATATATATAGAAAATAGGCTAATAATCATTTTTGACGCATAAAACGGTTTCCTTTGTGTAGTACTTTTTTTTTTTTTATCACCATCATCAATCTAATTTTAACAGTCTTTTAGAATTGCTTAATCTAATACGTACCGAAAAAGATTTACATAAATAAATGAAAAACTCATTTAAAAAGCAAATAATAATAAAAAAAAAGAGTTGGAAAAGAAAGCATTATTGGTTCATTTTATAATGCACGGCTTTTTTTTTCTTCATTGTTGCTCGTTTTAAATAATCGTACGTCTGGCATTGCATTCTTTTTCAAATAAGCACGTCGTCTGCTTCGAATTTTTATTATTACTTTCTTTGAAATTTTATAGATTTATTTTTATGATCTTATGCTTTTGTGTACTTAATTAGCCAACATAGATATGTAGATTTCAAATAATTATATATATATATATATATATATATATATATATATATATATATATATATATATATATATATATATATATATATATATATATATATATATATATATATATATATATATATATATATATATATATATATATATATATATATATATATATATATATATATAATAGGCCAGACTTCGGATTAGCCTACATCAATATCTCGAAAACTACAGAACTTACGTAAAAAAGAATTATATTTTCCGAATCCTTGTAAAAATTTAGGTAAGAAAAATTGGGAAATAAAAAATAAATTCTTATAATAATAAAGTTTATATAAGTAAAATTTACTTAATTTTATCTCTCGCGAGAATCGTACGCTTGGCAAGGTCAGTTTTTTTCAATTTTTTCGAAATTTAAAGAAAGGGGAAATACCCCAGGAAAAGTAGTGGACAGTATCATCATCACTCACGGGTCGGGGGGTACTGGGGGCAGAGCCCCACGTAGACATATGTTCGGTATAATACCGAATTTAAGTTTGTTACGTCATCATTTAAGTTTGTTACGTCATAAATTGTCGAACAAAACCATTATTTTTTTATATATATTTTTTTTCAAACATTTTATACTTTTCCTACCTGAAATTCGACAAGGAATCTAAAAATGTAATCCTTTTTTACCTACGTTCTGTAGTTTTTGAGATATTGATGTAGGCTAATCCGAAGTCTGACCATATATATATATATATATATATATATATATATATATATATATATATATATATATATATATATATATATATATATATATATATATATATATATATATATATATATATAATATATATATATATATATATATTCTTAAGATATTCAAATTGAAGATGCCGTAAAATATTTATAGTTTGCAAAATGAAACAAATAATACAGTACATGGTCTATAAATTTGAAGTTGTAAATGCATGGCACAATAAAGTTTTTATTGGGAGCTTCACTCCTGTACTCTCCGTCCCGTTAGTGGTGTAAAGAAATGGTAAATATCACCTTTGTAGACCACATAATATAGAGCATAGGTTCCCAACCCCTTTTTTTGACTTGTGGACCCCCTAACCCCTAACTTTACGTATGTGAACCCCATATACTTATATGTAATATTTCTACATTAAATATATATTTTTAGGTTAGTAAAAACTAATAATTAATCCAATTCAAGCTTCTATTGTCCCCCCCTTTGGGTCCATGTGAACCTCGGTTGTTAAGTGCTGATATAAAGGAAGCAAAAATATAGATTGCATTATAGTACACTGCAAAAATTGTCCTAACGAATCGTTGGGACAAGTTGCAAAAATGTCACAGTAAAATTTTCAGTAGAGAAAAAGACATGTTAAGCATTAGAAAGTCGCTTCACCGATTTATTTTCTAATAAGAAAATAACTGAAAAAAACTTGTGATATTTTTGCCACTCGTCACAACGATTCATTAGGACAATTTTTGCTATAGCACCAATAATTTATTTCAAGAATCCAAACTTTCAGCAGAACGTATCCAATATACGAAAAGGAGAAATTTCCATTTAAATCGCAACCTTCTCAGTTGATGGTTCGAATATCCTTAAAATTTGATTTTTGAAACAAGGCTTCTACTACTATCAAGGCCGTTCTGACATTACTTGTTAATCCTGATCACAGTTTCCATTTGTTGAAATGCTCTTCTAACTACGGTTAAACAAATATCGCAATAAATCTTTTTATAAACACATACACGCACTCTCACACACATTCACACATACACACATATACACACACTCACACATTCACACACACACACACACATACACACACACACACATATATATAATATATATATATATTATATATTATATATATATATATATATATATATATATATATATATTATATATATATATATATATATATATATATATATTATGAACTGTGGTGGAGTTGGACGTAATAAAAAGGCATAAGAGCTGCTGAAAACTTGAAAAGACAAGAGCAGATTTAGAGTACAGATTATTGATATTATTATAATTATTTTATAATTAACTCGTATTTATAATTTTATACAGATTATAAATAGGAGGAAGGGTGAAAGTTTTAACAGATTTTTTCAGAAAGTTTTAAGATATATTTTGGCCTTGGAAAGAAAATGTAAAACCTGAAATAAAGACAGATTTTTATTTAGAAGCAGCTAAAAAAATGTAACAAAATCTGCTTACAAAAATTTTAATATTGACTGAATAAAAAATTAGAAATTAATTTTAAATTACATATATATTTTTTTTCCTTTTTTTTTAACTAACTGAATTTTTAATCCAGTTCTTTTCAAATCTTGATGATTATAAATAGAAAAATAAAATAATATTATGAACTGAATTCGGTGAGGAAGTGCAAAATTATCCAATCAGTTCATTTTTAGCATTAAATTAATAAAAATAAAAATTATTTAGACTATATATATATATATATATATATATATATATATATATATATATATATATATATATATATATATATATATATATATATATAATATATATATGTGTGTGTGTGTGTGTGTGTGTGTTTATGTGTGTCTGTGTATAATACAAATTGTGTATCTCAGTAGTCTCAGGCAATAATGCAAAACCGGAATTAAAATATTTGCTACATCAGCAGAAATTATGTAAAATACAAGTGTGTTGAAAAAAAAACGTTGTTCGCCGCTTTGATTGTAGGATTAAGAATCGTTCAATATAATTTTCTTTTATAATTTATATTCATAAGCTTCTCAAATGAGCTAATTTAAACGCGTGTCAATATTTGCAGACCATTCGAAAAAGATGTCTTCTTATATTTAAATAAATAGATGTGTACGAGTTAAACATTCAAAAACTAGTCTTAATTTTAATAAATAGATGTGTACAAGTTTGGAAAGAATAGTGTTGGAACATCTTATGTTTTTTTTTTTTTTTTTTTTTTTTTTTTTTTTTTTTTTTTTTTTTTGAGCAGAATTCTTCAAACCGGATTTTTTTTTCCTTGTTTTTAATTTATTGGATTTTGGAATCGGGAATCAAAGGGGATTTGAAAGATTTAAATATAGCCAAAAAAAGCTGGTTTTGATACAAGATATGAACCTTTCCCATTTCACGTTCCCAATGTTATCTTTGTTAATACAGCTGATTTTGATACAAGATATTAACCTTTCTTGTTTCAAGTTCTCAATAATACCTTTGTTAATACAGCTGGCTTTGATACAAGATATGAACCTTTCCCGTTTCAAGTTCCCATTAATTTCACTGTTAATACAGTTAATTTTGATACACTATGTTATCATTTCTTGTTTCGAGTTTCAGATGATATCTTTGTTAGTACAGCTGGTTTTGATACAAGATATGAACCTTTCCCGTTTCACGTTCCCAAGGTTATTTTTGTTAATACAGCTGATTTTGATACACTATATTAACATTTCTCATTTCAAGTTCCAAATGGAATCTTTGTTAATACAGCTGGTTTTGATACAAGATAATAATAACATTTCTTGTTTTCAGTTCCCAATGTTGATATCTTTGTTAATACAGCTGATATTGATTCAAAATATCGACCTTTTCCGTTTCACGTTCCTGTTGATAACTTTTTTTACGAATGAGTTTAATAAGTTATTTTAAAAAGGTTGTTTATGCTTATTTTATTTTTAAGTTATTTTGAATAAAAAAAAAATTTGAAAACATGCTATATACATCATTTTCCTATCTTTATATTATAACCTAACTTAGCATAAGGTAATATAACCTAACCTACCTTCAACTAATTTAACCAAACATAGTGTAACATGAACCATTCCTAACTTGAGCCGATAAAGTAAAAAAAGCTAAATATAATACAATAATGCTAAAACAAATGCTAAATCTACCATTTTTATAATTTGCAAATTATTAAAATTATCTTAATAATTATTTTTAGACTCTAGAGCTACAGAAAAACTAAATCAACACAGGAAAATATGTAAAGATACAGAATTTGAAAAAGACAGGCTAAAGGAGCTACTGTATAAGATTTGAAACAAAATTAACAGATTTCTGTTAGAGACAGAAAACAGAAGCTAATATGGGTAAGTCAAATGAGTAGAT
Organism: Armadillidium nasatum; assembly: GCA_009176605.1. NCBI lineage: Eukaryota > Metazoa > Arthropoda > Malacostraca > Isopoda > Armadillidiidae > Armadillidium > Armadillidium nasatum. Next base: position 97,022 of record SEYY01021955.1, read on the forward strand.
AGTATGACTATATATATGGAGAAAGTATATTTAAATCTGAATTGTCCAAAGAAATGATCAACTAAAACATGGACAGATGAACCTAGAAGAAGAACAAGAGTAAATTGGTAAATGAAAGGTGATAGTATAGTATAGTATAGTATAGTATAGTATAGTATAGTATAGTATAGTTAAGTATAGTATAGCATAGTAAAGTATAGTTAAGTATAGTATAGCATAGTATAGTATAGTATAGTATAGTATAGTATAGTATAGTATAGTACAGTATAGTATAGTGTAGTATCACCTTTCATTTACCAATTTACTCTTGTTCTTCTTCTAGGTTCATCTGTTCATTTCTTTGGACGCTTCAGATTTAAATCTACTTTGCCCATATATACTATACTATACTATACTATACTATACTATACTATGCTATACTACACTATACTATACAATACTATACTGCACTCTAATATACTATACTGCACTATAATATA
>SEYY01021955.1:110000-120000 GCA_009176605.1 Armadillidium nasatum
TATATATATATATATATATATATATATATATATATATATATATATATATATATATATATATATATATATATATATATATATATATATATATATATATATATATATATATATATATATATATATATGTTTGATATTAGTTTTACCTAAAAGGTATATAACAATTATAATTACAAGCAAAGTTTTTATTATAAATTCATTAAACATTTCTAAGACTTAAAATTATATATATATATATATATATATATATATATATATATATATATATATATATATATATATATATATATATATATATATATATATATATATATATATATATATATATATATATATATATATATATATATATATATATATATATATATATATATATATATATATATATATATATATATATATATATATATATAGTTCATTTCTCTTCTGCCACAAACTTCAAATTCTGCACAACATTTTTAGTTAAGGGATAGTTGTATTTAAATCTCCTTCCCCCCCCCCACCCCCTTTGATGAGGTGGGAGACGTGTTAATAATTTATTAAAAAAATCTATTTCCAAATCTTTTTGTTAAGGATTGATTCGAAAACTCTTATAAAAATCGGGAGTAAAGGAAATAGGATGTAGTTGAAAGGTTGAGAAGGGTTCCTATTTTTCTGCACATTCTGAATAAAGCAACTCTCCCAGCAGGATAGTGAGGTAAAAATAGAAAGACAGAGAGGAAATAGTTTATCAAAGCAGAGTGCAAGCCCGAAAGCAGAGGTTTTGAGAACCACAGGAGGTACACTATCGGGTTTTTTAGTATTAAGCACAAAGGAAGCAGAAAATAACGTCATCCAAAAAGAATCCCTTGTTAGATGTAGATAAATTGGAGAACCTACGAAAAGGATTAACAGCTCAGGAAGAGTCAAAGGTGAAAATAAAAGCTAAGGTTTGATCGTAGAGTTCAGCTTCAGTAGAAGGCAAAACTTGAGTTGTACCATCAGAAGATACTGACGGAGAGAAAGTGGGAGAAACAAAGTTAGAGCTGACACTTTTTGCAGAAATGTCAGAAAGGGAGTAAGGAAGAAGAGGAACCAGAAAGATTATTGCGTTTTCTGCTAAGACAAGAGGTTTTAGGGTTACTGAGAACGAAATATAAGTTTAAGGAGTTAAAAGACCATAGTACCTCCAGAAAACAGAGTCCCTGAGGCGAATAGCACGAGAATAAGTAGAGTTAAATCAACGTTCCTTAGGTTTAGTTTAAAAGAAAAAGTATGAAATGTACACCTCCAAGCAAGAGAGAATCTCCTCATATATATATATATATATATATATATATATATATATATATATATATATATATATATATATATATATATATATATATATATATATATATATATATATATATATATATATATATATATATATATATATATATATATATATATATATATATATATATATATATATATATATATATATATATATATATATATATATATATATATATATATATATATATATATATATATATATATATATATATATATATATATATATATATACATATATATATATACTTGAGAACTAGAAATAAATCTTTAAATAGAAAGAATAAAATTGTTTTTGCTAATAATACAATTCTTCGTATATTTTGATGCTTGTAAATATCATGATTAATTCGGCAGCATTTCTGGAATTCCTTCTTTTAATCTCAGATTTATTTATACTGTTGCAATTATATCTTAAATATAATTAATTTAGGTTTATATAAGAAAGCGAAAGGAGTTTGGCTATTTTGGTATTTCTGATTTGTTTGTGTTGGTTGTTACTGCTTCTTAATTTGATTGCTAGTTTTATTTATTTATTTATTTATTTTTTATTTTTTTTTTATAATCTTCTCTGGTAGGTAAATGTCATAGGTTTAAATAGTTTGGGTCGACATGTTCTGGTAAATAAAGTTTGAAAGCGTGGCAGTTGCTGAAGAGAAAATAGATAAAAGGAGTTTGTTCGATACTGTACCAGTTGATAAGAACATATAGATTGAGCACAGCGGTTAAGCCAAGGGTGAGGGAGTTATGCAGTGGACGGATGAGAATGTATTAGAAAATGTGTGGCATTTAAACGTGTATAAAAATACATACAATGAGTTTTGATACGTTTTAAACATATTTCCCTATCATTTAACAGACAAAAGTGAATTTAGACATATATAGATACTCCAAATCAGAGACTCTAGAACAAATGCACACACGTACACACGCACACATACACGAACACGCACACGCACACGCACACGCATACGCATACGAACATTCACACGCACACGCACACGCACACGCACACGCACACGCACACAACAACCGCCTGTGGCTAAAAATTGAAGATAGAGACAGTAATAGGAAGCAGAGTAGGGTTTGATGCCGGTGCAGCCATAAGCCTGATTTTCGTTCAAGAAATAACCTAAAGTCTAGAAGAAGAGAGGTGGTGGTCAGCAAAGTGGAAAGTAAAATGAATGTTGCCGATATTAATAACAAAGAAAGACAGTGCAACAGAGAAAGCATTAGGTAAATTCCTGATTGGTCTAACCTTCTCAACGAATGGCGCCACCTCTAATATGATAATGGGGTGAGGGGTGAATAAGAGGAATTGTTTGGAAGTAGCTCCTTCAAGTCTTTTCGAAACAGGTTTAAATTTCTCCATTTTCTTATTTATTTTTTTATTTTTTTATAGATAATAATTGAGTATGCTTGTATACTTGTAGGGGACATGTGAAGAAAGGTGAGGGAGGTGTTAGTGTGAGGTACTCCTGTGGACAATCGAGGATATGATAAAGATGCTTTATAAAAGGACTGAACAAAGGGCAACGGAGTCAAGAGAGTCACAAATGCAAAACCTTACTTTAATTCGCTAATACAGAATCAAAATATATATATATATATATATATATATATATATATATATATATATATATATATATATATATATATATATATATATATATATATATATATATATATATATATATATATATATATATATATATATATATATATATATATATATATATATATATATATATAGTATATATATATATATATATATATATATATATATATATATATATATATATATATATATATATATATATATATATATATATATATATATATATATATATATATATATATATATATATATATATATATATATATATATATATATATATATATATATATATATATATATATATATATATATATATATATATATATATATATATATATATATATATATATATATATATATATATATATATATATATATATATATATATATATATATATATATATATATATATATATATATATATATATATATATATATATATATATATATATATATATATATATATATATATATATATATATATATATATATATATATATATATATATATATATATATATATATATAGGCTACAATTAGGGGAGTTTCAAATAGAAAATTTTCAAACAAAATTTAATCATTTAAAATTCGAAATAAAATTTTTTTAAATGAAAAAATAAGTAAATATAAAATGGAATAAGAAATATTAAACACATTTTTTAAAAAATTTAAAAAAATAAATAAATAATAAAAAAAATGATTGAAAATTAATTTAAAAAAAAATAAAAAAATAAAAAAAAAAACTAAAGAATTTTTTTAATACAATAGCTATTTAATAATAGAAAGTATTTATAATTTTATTTAAAAAAAAAATGTTTTTAATAACAATTAAAATTAAAGTCATAAATCACTTTTTTATATATTATTTTTATTTTTTATTTATTTATTAATTTTAATTACATAGTTTTAGATGAGATATGTGAACTTTACTGACATATCATATATATATATATATATATATATATATATATATATATATATATATATATATATATATATATATATATATATATATATATATATATATATATATATATATATATATATATATATATATATATATATATATATATATATATATATATATATATATATATATATATATATATATATATATATATATATATATATATATATATATATATATATATATATATATATATATATATATATATATATATATATATATATATATATATATATATATATATATATATATATATATATATATATATATATATATATATATATATATATATATATATATATATATATATATATATATATATATATATATATATATATATATATATATATATATATATATATATATATATATATATATATATATATATATATATATATATATATATATATATATATATATATATATATATATATATATATATATATATATATATATATATATATATATATATATATATATATATATATATATATATATATATATATATATATATATATATATATATATATATATATATATATATATATATATATATATATATATAGTACTATATAAAGAGTATCAGCCTGTGAAGAGTGAGAACCTTATATAGTATGCATGTCGGATATTGATTTGAATCTATGACTTTATATTTGTCATGATAATTTCTATCCAAGGTCTTCGCCAGGGTAGTTCAATTTGTTAACGTATGCGATATGCAAGGATAAATAAGGTTACTAAGACCTTCCTGCATCTGTTAAGAAATTAAAAACCATTTTAAACAAATTAATTTTTTTTAGATTAAATAAAAAAAATAATAATATGGCATATAACACTCTTCCTAAGAGTTTGAAAGACCTTTCTGTATCTATTAAGAAATTAAAAGCCATTTTAAACAAATATTATCAAAATCTGACTTTATAAACAAAGATAATGAAAAATAATATTACTCAGAATAATTTATATTATTATGTATTATATATTATATATAATTATATATTATACTTGACTCATGAGTTTGTGGGCTCTGATTCGATCCCATTTCTGGATCGTACACTGAAAAATTGTGCTAACGAATCGTTGAGACTTAGTGGCAAAATATGTCACAACAAATTTTTTCAGTTATTTTCTTATTTGAAAATAAATCGGTGAAGAGACTTTTTTATGCTTAACATGTCTTTTCTCTATTGAAAATTTTACTTGGACATTTTTGCCACTTGTTCCAACTATTCGTTAGGACAATTTTTGCAGTGTAAGTATATACGTAATGACTGCCTGGTACCTGTCGTCCCATGCTGGATATGAGGTTCCATATGGCATTCGGAGGGATTGCGACCCATAGTTCGACTATGGCCTGCAGAAGGTCATTTAGGTTCATTTGTGGTTGGTTGAGCTTTCGAAGTTCGTTCCAACATATACCACAAATGCTTAATGGAATTCAGGTCAGGACTGTACACGAACCACAGGAACGTGTCGAGTTGAACCTACAGTAGGTATTCGTGCATACACCTTGTAGTGTGTGGTCGGACATTATCATGCATAAGGATGAACCCCAAACCGATGTAGGGGGTTTAATATATGACATATGATTCAAGGATGTCTGTAATGTATCTTGCGGCAGTCAGGGGTCATCACGAAGAATGTAGAGGTCTGTGAGCACTGTTAGAGAAATACTTCCCCAGACAATAACCGACCCACTTCCGAACTGTACCCTCCCTTGGACGTCACACGCTGCATAGCTTTCGTTGGACCTACGATACACTCTTGGACGTCGATCGGAACTACAGAGGTTGAATTTCGACTCGTCCGCAAATAGCACACGTTACGTTACCACTGGTGGAGTGGCCAATGAACATATAAACGTTTATATGAGCCCCACGCTGTACGATGACCTCTCGTGAGAGGGGGTTTTCTTGCAGGCCTTGGTGCAGATACCCGTGTTCCCGAAGTCGCGTGCGAACCCTATCAATACTTACACGTGTTCCATATACCTGCGTCAGCAGTCTCTGGAGGTTCCTTGCTGTTGTGAATATCTCCCTCAATGTGTGTAGCCGTATAAATCGGCTTTCAAGACGTGTTGTCGACAGTGGTCTAGCTTTCCCCGGCGGTCTATGGTTTTCGTTAGTCTCCTCATACCGATGTATAACCCTTCCGAAGCGTGTATGTGCAACGTTGAACCTACTTCCGAGGTAATGATGACTGTGACTCTCTGCTACCAATGCCACTATCTGCATGGGAAGCCCTTTCCATTATCTCTCCACTACCGTATATGATGTAACTGCTGGTTAACTACTACAACCAATGACAATTGAAGTTGGTTGGTATTTTACTTCATAACTTTCTATGGATATCGGCATCTTACCATTACACCTTCTCCGAATCACGCCAACTTAAGGCGTAAATGTATATACGGAATATCTGTACACATGCTCGTAGTTACGTAAAATATTGTCTCAAGGCCATCAGCTCCTGTATTTTGAACCTTCTCGAAGGATTTCAGCCGAGGTACGACAATTTTACTGGGCAGAATATACATATATATATATATATATATATATATATATATATATATATATATATATATATATATATATATATATATATATATATATATATATAATATATATATATATATATATATATATATATATATATATATATATATATATATATATATATATATATATATATATATATATATATATATATATATATATATATATATATATATATATATATATATATATATATATAATATATATATAGTGTGAAAAATAATTTATTATAAATCAAATACGATTAAAAATCAGTTGATTTTATTAATTTATTATTTCTATAAAGCAAAAAAAAAAAAAAAAAATAACATTTCTTTCTTGAAGACTTCAATCAATCAAAAATATATCAAAAATTAATTAAAAAATAAAATGCTTTTAAATCAAAATAATAATAATAAAAAATAGTTGTACAATTATTGAACGATTTTTTTAAAGTCAATATCATGTCACGCTTATCAGTGGAAGGAGCCGTCGGTGGTTCGGACTTTGTTAACACTTTATTATTAACATTTTTAAAATCTTGTTTTATTAACGCTTGCTTTTAACAAATGTCTATCAATCATCTCATCTATAACCCCCTTTCTATATATATATATATATATATATATATATATATATATATATATATATATATATATATATATATATATATATATATATATATATATATATATATATATATATATATATATATATATATATATATATATATATATATATATATATATATATATATATATATATATATATATATATATATATATATATATATATATATATATATATATATATATATATATATATATATATATATATATATATATATATATATATATATATATATATATATATATATATATATATATATATATATATAATATATATATATTTCTGCTCCTTCTGAGCTTAAAGGTCAGAATTCTTTTGGTCCTGATGGTATCTCCCTTGTTTTTCTCAAAATTTGTGTTTCTGAGCTTGTGTTTCTGAGCTTGTACTCTGCCTTGGAAAGCTTAGACTTTTTGCTTCGACCTTCCTTTCTTGCTGAAAATGTAAACTCATTCAGCCTGTGACGAAGAAGGGGGATCCCTTTCGACCCTCTAATTATCGTCCTATTTATTTAAACTCCATTATGTCTACAGTTTTCGAATCTATCCTTAACAGGAAGATTTGGAAACATCTTAATTCTTCTAATCCTATCTTTGATCATCAGTATGACTTACATAAAAAACGTTCTATTGGTGATCTTTCTCTCCTTCTGACTCTTGGTCTTCCACTCTTCGGTGTTTCGATGAGTCTTTTGCTCTGACGATAGACATATGGAAACCCATTGAAATATTCTGGCACCAAGGTTTCATTTTCAAATTACTCTCTTTCGATATTTATCCTTCTGTCAGTGACTTCTGTGATTTCCTCTCCGGTAGTCCTATAGGATCTTTAAATCTATCAATAGTCGTCTTCTTCCGGGATCTGTCCTATACCCCCAACTCCTTTTTCTGTTTTTTACTAAAGATCTTCTCTCTACTTCATCACCTATCTACACCTATGCTGATTAATGCACCCTTCATTACTCCTTTCATTTTGATAGACGTCCCTATCAACAGCAATTACTTAATGCAAAGAGTGGAGCCCTGGAACAAATAACCTCTGATCTTTCACGTATTTCAAATTGGGAAAGAGAAAATGTAGTAGTTTTCAATGCTTCAAAAACTAAGTACCTTCATCTCTGGACACAATCTTCCACACTACTACTACATCTTCGAAAACACATAACTCAAATCTTCATTTGTTCTCATTATTCTTGGTGTTTCTTTTTCTAGTGATCTTTCTTGGAAAGATCACATTACTTCTCTTTCTAAACAAGTTTCTTAAGAGGTTGGGTGTTCTATGGCGCCTTCAGAATTTCTTCACGCCACCTCAGCTGCTTCCTCTTTGTAAGATTTTCTTGTTATAAACTCTCTCGCTCTCACTCTCACTCTCACTCTCACTCTCTCCGGTCTCTTTTGCCTGTCTAATATATTCATCACTCTCTCTATTTTATCGTTATTACAATGGATTGCTTTTCTGAATTCTTCTTTCGCATACCTCCTCCATTGAGAAAGGTTCGCTCTACATACCTTTCTACACAGCTTCATCATTGTACATTCAAAAACTCATATATATATATATATATATATATATATATATATATATATATATATATATATATATATATATATATATATATATATATATATATATATATATATATATATATATATATTATATATATAATATATATAAATATATATATATATATATATATATATATATATATATATAATATATATATATATATATATATATATATATATATATATATATATATATATATATAATATATAATTCCTAAATATATATATATTATATATATATATATATATATATATATATATATAATATATAATATAACCTTATAATAATATATATATATATATATATATATATATATAATATAAATATATATATATTTATATTTATTATATATATTATATATATTATATATATTATTATATTATATATTATATTTTTATATTAATTATATATATTATATATTATATATTATATATAATATATATAATATATATATATATATATATATATATATATATATAAAATGAGAGAGACTTAATTTTTCAGATTCATTTCACTATATTTATATTTATTTTAATTTAATAAATTTATTAATTGAAGATTTATTTTTAAAATATCGAATATTCCTAAAACAATTTTTTTATTTATTTATTTTATTTGTTTAAAAAAAATTAATTTTTTGTTTTATTTATTTATTTTTTTTTTTAATTTAGAACTTTGTTTTCTATTTTAATTTAAAAACAATTAAAAAAAAAAAAAAAAAAAAAAAAAATTTTATTTAAAAAATTTTTTTTTTTTATTTATTTATTTTTTTTTTAAATTTTATTTTTTAAATTTATGAACTTTATTTTCTCTCTTTTTTCTAAGTCCTCTTAAACAATAAGTTACGACAATAATATAAATAAATATTTTTTTTAATTTATGAAAAAAATTTTTTTTTTCTATAATCATAAAATACAATTTTATCAATTAACAAATTGTAAAATTTTAAATATTTGTAAATATCAAAGTGTAAAAAAAATTTCTTGAATAGAATTTTGGAAGTTGGAAAATTTTTTTTTTTTATCAATAATTTTAATTTTCAAAGTTCAAAACATTGAGTTTCAAACTTCTTCAAAATTAGTTTATTTAGATTTCTTTTATCTTCAATGGTACACTGCAAAAATTGTCCTAACGAATCGTTGGGACAAATGGCAAAAGTGTAACAGTAAAATTTTCAATAGAGAAAAGGCATGTTAAGCATAAGAAAGTCACTTCACTGATTTATTTTCTAATAAGAAAATAATGAAAAAAATTTGTTTTGACATTTTTGCCACTTGTCCCAACGATTCGTTAGGACAATTTTTACCGTGATATAGAAACTATAAAATTGGCAGAGCACCGCAATTTACCTCACCATATAGCACTGCACCAAAGGTCA
>SEYY01021955.1:125000-132500 GCA_009176605.1 Armadillidium nasatum
AGAGTCATTAGCTTAGGAGTAGATTAGTGATAAGTAATAGAGAGAAAGTCAATAATGATAAAAAGAAAAATATTTGGAGATAAAACAGATATCTGAGGAACAAACTATTAACAAATTTAAAGATGGACGGTGGCCGTCGACAACAATTATTAAAGTACGATAGAGAAGAGAATCAGACAGATGGCCACGGAGAGAAGGATGGATAAAAAAAAAGAGAGAAGTTTAGAAATTAAAACTTAATATCATGCTCTATAAGGTTTTTTTGAAATGCCACAGCAAAAGATTCACAGAAATGCCGTATAGCTGAGTACCAAGAGGTAGAAAAAACTGGATAGAAGATCACTAGTAAAATGTTCCTTACGAAATGCAACACTCCCTCATTATACCTTTCGAACTTAATTCACTTGATATTTTTTATTTGAATTCAACATTAATAAAAGTAAAATAGAAGTAAAAAAATTCAGCTAAAATTAAAAAATATAAGAAGAGGAAAGAACAAGCTTGGAGTTTGTAAAATTCACAGAAAATTGTCATGAGTAGATGGAACTCCTTCTGCCGAGAGGGCGAGGCAATGGTGGTGGAATGCAAAAGGTCAATAACCTAGAGCACTTGCGATTATAAAACAAATAGAAAAGAGAGTGTATGCTAAAGTCACATCGCAGAGATAGAGGGTCGAGAGAGTTTGAAAGTAGGTGACTGTTTTTAGTCTTATAGCCTTAAACTTAACCCTGTCCAAAAGACAGGATGAGTTGGTGCACCCCTCTTCTCCCGCCAGTTAAGAAAACAGTACTCTATACATGGGTGGATTGGGACCCTTATTAGAAAATAAAAAGGGTGGAGCGACTTTCTTATGCTTAACATGTCTTTTCTCTATTGAAAATTTTACTGATTTTTTGTATCTTGTCCCAACGATTTGTTAGGACATTTGTAGTGAATATTTACTTTAAAAGTCACTGTTATAAATACTGAAGAAGAAAATTTTATTTTCAGTGACATGAGATTTAACGTCCACTAATCTACGGTAATTTAACACAAACATTAAAATAGAAAAAAAAAAAAAAAAAAAAAAAAAAGTTTAACCATAAAAATAGAAAAATAAAAAAAAAGTAAAAAAGTAAAAAAAAAAAAAAAGTTTAACTTTTAATTAATGAATGACTTTAAGTCTATATTATAATCATGTTTTCTTTCATATGTTCATAAATTAAGTCTAGAATCCATTAAATTTTCCAGTATGGTAAAATTAAAGGCCGACATGCTCCGATAAACGGCCTCTAAAGTTATTCAAATTAAATAAAGGAAGTTTCTTTCAGATATATATATATATATATATATATATATATATATATATATATATATATATATATATATATATATATATATATATATATATATATATATATATATATATATATATATATATATATATATATATATATATATATATATATATATATATATATATATATATATATATATATATATATATATATATATATATATATATATATATATATATATATATATATATATATATATATATATATATATATAAGATCCCCAAGTGGGATCGATCCGGGGCCTTCAAGCACGTGGGTCAATTGGGAAACTTTCTTCATAATTGAAAAACTATTGAATATTATAGTAATAATTAGTCATCATCAGAAGTGCCAAAATGTGAGCTGGAGTCGGAGTCAGAACTGGAGCAGGAGCTAGAGCCAGAGGCAGAGACAGAGCCGGAGCCGGAGCCGGAGCCGGAGCCAGAGACAGAGCCGGATGCGGAACCATAGACAGAGGTAGAGCCAGAGCCAGAGCCAAAGCTAAAGCCAAAGCCAAAGCCAGAGCTAGAGCTAGAGCCGGAGCCGGAGCCGGAGCCGGAGCCGGAGCCGGAGCCATGGCCAGAGCTAGAGCTAGAGCCGGAACCGGAGTCGAAGCTAGAACCGGATTGTAGCCATCAATAAAATTATTGGCTCCGCAAAACTGTCGAGAAGAAGACAGAAAACCTCCATCAATTAAAAAACATTTTCGAAAAGTTATAATTTTTTTTTTTTCTTTTTTTTTTTTTTTGTATCTGATTTACCCAAAATATAAAGTACGAGTTGAAGATAAGTTATTATTTTAATTTATTATTTTATTAATTTAAAATTAAATTAATAAATTTAAAGGAAAAAAAAAATATTTTAATTATGCCCAATGGAGAAGAAATAAAACTTTAATTTTATTTTTTTTTCCAATTATTTTAAATATTTTTGAGGCAATTAAACAAAAATGTAAATAAAAAAAATATTTAAAAAATAATACATATTACTAATTAATATTAATATTAACAATTTACATGCGTTTTATCACGTTAATTTCGTCTATAAAATAACACATAAAGTTTTAGGGTTATTTCTAAATTTTAACGTTCATCAAACCCACTCCCCCAACACACACCCCGCACCCCAACTCCCCCCTCCCCACACGCCACACCCCACACCCCAACTCCCTCCCCTCCCCACACATTCACTCCCGAGAAAAGAAGATTAAAACAAAAATAATAACATGAGAGTCTAAAATGAAACTGATGTGTTTTATTTTAATGCGTTAATTAACACATTGGCAATGATCGACAAAATAACGCTTTAACATTTTTGGGTACTAATATGGTATTCGGCCTACAAATTTTGTCGTGGTTTATTCCATCTGTAATATATATATATATATATATATATATATATATATATATATATATATATATATATATATATATATATATATATATATATATATATATATATATATATATATATATATATCTGAGCTGGGAAAAAAGATAAGGAGAGTGTGCAACAGACTTTACCAGTAGAGTACAAGTAAGATTGAGCATAGCGGTTTAGTCTGAGGTCAGAGAGTGTCGTACGTGCCCTTCTCAATGGAGAATGTATGCGATGGAAGAGTTCAGAGAGAGAGAGAGAGAGAGAGAGAGAGAGAGAGAGAGAGAGAGAGAGAGAGAGAGAGAGAGAGAGAGAGAGAGAGAGAGAGAGAGAGTGAGTGACGCAACAATTTGAAGGGCAGAAAGAGACTGGAGAGGAATAGTGAGAGCAGAAAAATTGATAAGATGGAAAGCCCTAGACTCCACCTTTATAAGTAGAACTGTATTAGTGTAACAACCCTAGATGCTTGAGGAGTACTCCAAACAAGGGCGAACAACACCCCTATAGAGAGCTTTCAACTGGGGTGGCGTGAAGATATTACGAAGGCGCCTCAGAACATCCAACCTCTTAGAAGCTTGTTTAGAAAGAGAAATAATGTGATCTTCCCAAGAAATATCACGAGAAAAATACTAACTAAAAACCAGAAGGTATGAGTTGTGTGTTTTCGAAGATGACAAGGCTGTGTGGAATATTGCGCCGAGTAGAGAGAAGGAGGAATTGAGTTTTTGAGGAATTGAAAACGACCATGTGTTTCTGTACCAATTTGAAATACGAGAAAGATCGGATCTTTGTTACTCAAAGGCTTCCCTCTTGCGCCAATTAACTGTTGTCCAGAGGGGTGGGCGTCTTTCAAATTAAAAGGAGTAATGAAGGGTGGAGTCATCAGCATATGAGTGGATAGGTGGTGAAGTAATAGAGAGAAGGTTATTAATGAAAAGTAGAAAAGGTAGATTTTAAAGATCCTTGAGGGACACTACTATTAATAGATTTAAAGGATGAACTGTGGCCATCTGCAACATCTGCTCTAGAACGACCGGAAAGGATATCAGAGAGAAGAACCGAGGGAGAAAGATATATATATATATATATATATATATATATATATATATATATATATATATATATATATATATATATATATATATATATATATATATATATATATATATATATCAATAATTTAGAAAATTTTATTTGTTTTCTACCACTCACGGGTCGGAGGATATAGGGTTCTCCCCCTGTAGATTTACGTAAGAGTGTCATGCCTTTGTATTGAATAGACAACATATATAGAAATTATTCTATAGTATATATGTGATATCTGGCCTAAAGGTCTGACTGTTTCTTCGCAATGAGGCAATATGAAGACTCTTAATATGAAGACTTTGAATATGAAGACTCTGAATATGAAAACTTTGAATATGAAGACTTTAGATGACTCTAGCGACTGTGATAAGCTCTTTCATCAATTTTTAACGTGCACATCTATAGTAGTATTAAGACCTTCGAATATTTACAACACTAACGTCACCCTACAAGCACGAGGCCACTGATGATTTGAATTGTAATAATAGTAGTAAGGATTGGCTTTTCCACGGTCAAAAAACTTTTTGACCGTGGAAAAGTTTTATCGAGACGGTCTTTTCTGCAGTTAAGACTGATGTTGCATTCTCAGGTATCTTCGTGACCTTTTCTTTTATTGGCTCACAGTTCCTCCCACAAACCTCTTTCCCCGATTTCAAGCGATTTCAGCCTGATTGACCCTAAAAAAAAAAGGGTCAGGAAAGAGAGTGAGGTGAACGTAGCGAGGTTGCAAGCTCAAGTAACTTTCTGTCACCGATTTTGGGGGATTCACGGGGTCTCCAAAAACTGTCAGGAAAGAGCGTGAGGTTGATTTCAGCTGGGTGATTTCCAATTGCAAATCAAAATTACTAATATATATATATATATATATATATATATATATATATATATATATATATATATATATATATATATATATATATATATATATATATATATATATATATATATATATATATATATATATATATATATATATATATATATATCGGTATATATTATAATATTTAACCAATAAAGAAAGATTTAATAAATTATAAGAGACGGTATAAATAGTTTTCTTATCATTTTTTTATTATTATTATTTTAAATTTATTAAATAAATTTTTATTTTAAAAGGAAATTATTATATTTTTTTTTATTTAAAAAAAATTTTTTTTTTTTTTTTTTTTTTTTTTTTTTTTTTTTTTTTTTTTTTTTTTTTTTTTTTTTTTTTTTTTTTTTATATTTATTTTTTTATTTTTTATTTTTAATTTTATTTTAAATTTATTTTTGAAAGTTTATTATTAATTTCTAAATATTTAAAAAAATATTAATAATTTAATTATTATTATATATATATATATATATATATATATATATATATATATATATATATATATATATATATATATATATATATATATATATATATATATATATATATATATATATATATATATATATATATATATATATATATATATATATATATATATATATATATATATATATATATATATATATATATATATATATATATATATATATAAAATAAAATATAATATCTTTTTAATTTAATTAAAATTTAAATATTTATAAATTTAAATCTGTTGTAATAAATTGCATCTGTCACGCCTTCTGCAAAAGCGGTTAAGAATTATTCTACTCCGGTGTTGGAGCCCGAAAAAGGTCCTCTTATCGTGACTCTCTCTCTCTCTCTCTCTCTCTCTCTCTCTCTCTCTCTCTCTCTCTCTCTCTCTCTCTCTCTCTCTCTCTCTCTCTCTCTCTCTCTCTCTCTCTCTCTCTTCTAAATCAATAAATCTTTTTTAAAACTGTCAAAAATTTTTAAAAGATATTTTCACCATCATTTAGATTTAAGAATTTCATCAGCATTAAAGAAGTTTATGCCAAGTATTAAGCATTATGCAAATGTAATAAAACAATTAATATTGAATTGTCTCATTTTTGCCAACAAAAGACTCACTCCATTTAAGTCATCCATAATTTGTAAAATTTTATGAAATAATTATAACGTAACTCCGAAGCCCTCTTCAACTGTGCAAAGTATTAGTAATTATCATTTAGGGTCAACCAAGAGGCCATATATATATATATATATATATATATATATATATATATATATATATATATATATATATATATATATATATATATATATATATATATATATATATATATATATATATATATATATATATATATATATATATATATATATATATATATATATATATATATATATATATATATATATATATATATATATATATATATATATATATATATATATATATATATATATATATATATATATATATATATATATATATATTTATATAAGTTTAACGATAGGTTATCAAATATGTTTTACAATTATAATAATTACATTGCAACACATGTGGGTTTATTGGATCTAAGAATGGTACATCTAAGAATGGTACATGTAAGAATGGTACATCTTATAATGGTACATCTAAGAATGGTACATAATGTCAACAATTGTCCTGTTTTGTGTTACTCAGAGTCTGCCTTTCTCTCGTTGTGTTCATGACAGTTTGAAGTGTTTTTCGCTCCAGGTAGATATTCGAAGTTTACGTCGGTTATTATTGATGAAGAGTCAGAGGTTTGTTTTTATTTTTTTTCCACATCTCAGGGGCATTGCCCTATTCGAGGAGAGGAACTTTTCTAGGTAGTATATACCTAGGATCCCCAAGTGGGATCGCACCGACGCTCTTAAGCACGTGAGTCAATCACTCTACCGTTTGAGCCACGGCAGACGGAAATGTTTATGTACACCTTACCCTTGAAGTAGCCCAAAAGAAAATAATCTTCAGCTGTCAATTTAAAATTTTACCATCTTTTAAAAATGAAATTGAAATTGTCGTATCATTTGTAGTGAACCACGAGACTCAGTTGTTGCGCTCAGTATTGAATGTTTGGGATGTTGCCACTGCCACATCCTGAAATCAAATTCTTGTCTTTGCCTACATAAATGATTTCAACATTTCTTTCACGATCGTCAAGACTATCTTCAATGACCCTTTGCCCCATGATTTCTCCCCCATATATGGGGGATACATCTTAATTTGGCGAGGGGGGGGGGTTTGGGATTAAAAATTAAAAATTCTGCAGTTTTGAAAAGTAGTAAAACTATTATTCGATTGATAATTATTCGAATATTAGACCTAAAAATGATGAAATTAAAATCTTTTTTATAATCAAAATGAAGTTTCTGTTTCTAAATAAAGATTTCACTATCGAAGACTCATGTAAAAGTTCTATACTTTCCCCCCCATGGTAAATCTTCCACACCTTTCTATATATATTATTAAAAGAAATAATAAAAAGTATTAGAAATTAGTCAATTATACTATTTTTTAAATTTATATTTGTATTTTTTTATTTTTAAATTGGTAGCTGATTATTGTGGCAACCAACACTGAAGACTAGTAATTGAAAAACAATGGTCATATATATATATAATATATATATATATATATATATATATATATATATATATATATATATATATATATATATATATATATATATATATATATATATATATATATATAATATATATATATATATATATATATATATATATATATATATATATATATATATATATATATATATATATATATATATATATATAATATATATATATATATATATATATATATATATATATATATATATATATATATATATATATTTA
>SEYY01021955.1:137500-140000 GCA_009176605.1 Armadillidium nasatum
ACCCTTCTCATATTTAATATGAATATATTCATAAAATTATTTTAAATATATATATAAATATATATATTTATATATATATATATATATATATATATATATATAATATATATATATATATATATATATATATATATATATATATATATATATATATATATATATATATATATATATATATATATATATACATACATATATATAATTTCGATAAACTTCTTGCTGTATGTATGTAATATTGAAGGAGGGGGTGGAGGGGAATTTTATACCCTTTAATTTTTGCAGTTCCTTAGCTACGATTTTGTATGAAACTTTAGACAGCTGCAGTATGTGTGTATATTGGAGGAGGTGGGGGGATGGGGAAGGGAGGAGGGGGAGGGGGAAAAGAGGAGGGGGAGTGGGAGAGAGGAAAGATATTTTGAACTCTTTTAGGCCCTGCAGTACCTTAGCTACGGTTTCGTATGAAACTAGGATTAGTTTAATTCTAATTTTTGAAAAATAATTTTTTTTTTTTAATTTAATTTTTTTTAAAATTTATTTAATAAATTTATATATATATATATATATATATATATATATATATATATATATATATATATATATATATATATATATATATATATATATATATATATAGGCACAAGTTTACTTGAGGGAACTCTCACTGAAACTCTACAAATTGGAAATAAAGGGAAATACCCCAAATCGTCGACAGGAAAAGTAGTCGACAATATCATCATCACTCACGGGTCGGGGGGTACGGGGGGCAGAGCCCCCCTTAGACAAATGCTGGGTATAACACCAAATTTAAGTTTGTTAGTTCATCAATTGTCGTAGAAAACCATTTTTTTAAAAATCTTACTTTGAACCACAGTAAAAATTTTGTGGATCCTCAAACTGGAGCTTACACCCAAAATATAGAGGCTACATGGAGTGTACTTAATACAAAAATTAAAAATATATATATATATATATATATATATATATATATATATATATATATATATATATATATATATATATATATATATAATATATATATATATATATATATACATATATATATATATATATATATATATATATATATATATATATATATATATATATATTATATATATATATATATATAATATATATATATATATACCAATGATTTGTTGGGACAATTTTTGTAGTGTAGGAATTAGTGTTCCATACACAAGTTGTCGTAAAGGTAGAAAAGAAATTGGGAGTGTGCACAGATTATGAAGTAGATCCACCTCTACCAATCTTTGGATTTGAAAACGCATTTTCATGATTCTGTCTGACAATCAAGGTAAAGTGTGGTTGAGTACAATTTGAATAAAATAAAGGTTATGTTGAATAGTTAGTGGAATGTCGCCCAAGAGTTGAGGCAGCTCTTGCACCAAAAACCACCTTTACGAACATCAAGTTAATGCGCCTGCCAAAACTTTATCGGCCAATACATTACAAGAAAATGTTTGTTGATGTAGAGATTTTATCATAGAATAAAGATTAACTTTAATCTATTGATGTTCATTAGGGGTATCCTTTATCGAATTCTGACTCAGTCGTAAAGAGTAAACAAGAATGAAAGTGTAAATCGTCGTAAGCTCTGAGAAACTATCGACAAAACTATAACATTGACTGGTAATCTTCAACGTCGAGGGTTTGGATTCCTTGGACATGAAACAGGTAGAGTTGTTGTTTGTGGAGGATTGGATCTTCATACTGTCGCATGTGAAACAAGTAACGTTCTGGAAAGCTATCGTTTCCTGGTTTCAGGTTGTTCAGTAATGATGTCTAGCATTTTCTCCTCCACTTCAGGAGTGTGGATCTGTCTTGGAGCAGTACAGTCGGTAGTTCGACGTCGAAAGATACCAGAAAATCCCTCATGAATTATTCCAAATGTTTCCTACTCCAACAACGTTGAGTTTGGTAGGTTTCGCATACAGGCGATAATCTAAATTCGAATTCCCATTAGTTCGTCCAACACAAAATTCATTTCAGCCAATTCCTTCGATATGTTCCCCTTGCAAACACACAGGTAGTTAAGACGTTACTGAAAGTTTATGGACACTCGTTCCTCATGACTCTTAGCTTAGGTGTCCTTAATTAGTCGTTTTGACCTCCAAAATCTATAAAATAACCTTTTAAAATGAAAAGTAAGTGTTGCTGTTGGTCTTACAGAAAGGCATGTAGTCATGACTCACATCAAAAGTAGTCCTGCCGGTTCGAATTCATTTTTAACTATTTCTGGTCTAGTAAAGATAGATGGTTGTTTGCGCGATCTTTAGTAATACTTTATTTGTACTTGTTCCTCACGACTAGTGGCGTAGGCGTCTTTACCTAGTTGTTTTCCCCACCAAAATCCATACAACGTGACCTAAAAAAAAAGAAACAGCATTGTTGTTGGTCTTACACAAAATAAAAACTTTGTGTATCACATAACATGCAGTTGTGTTGATTTATATCCATAGCTAATAATACATTCGTAATT
>SEYY01021955.1:152500-155000 GCA_009176605.1 Armadillidium nasatum
TTTATATATTTCGTGAGAAGAAAAGCTCGATTTGAGAAAGTTGGAACTTTATCAAGATTTGGATTTGCCACAACACAAAAGCCTTGCCTCGAAGCATCCTATATGGTCGCTTATCGAATTGTCGAGTAAAATAGGCCACACACAATTGGAGAGACCTTGGTAAATCCATGTGTCCTGGAAATATTTGAGTTGGTTTGTGTCTTGGAACCGAGGAAGAAAATTGAAGCTGGAACTTTGTCAAATGATCTCATCCATTCCAGAATTGTTAAAACGTATTCTAATATTCTGAATCAAGTAATAAAAGAATTGGCAGCTACACCATTTCCATTCAGCATGCAACTAGATGAAACTACTGATGTGTCTCAGTGAGCGAGTTATTAATTTTCGAATGCTATTCACAATTTTATATTGTGGAAGGTATCACTGTCAAAAAAGAATTTCTGTTTTGCGAGCCCCTTTTGGAAACTACAAATGCCATCGACTTATATAAAATTGTGGATAGATTCTTTGCAGATCAAAATTTCGATTGGTAGAAAAATCCTGACATTCTATGCACAGATGGAGCACCTGCGATGTTTGACAACAAATTTGGTTTAGTTGCTTAAGTGAAGAAAGAAGCTCCTCAGGGCATCGCTACCTACTGTTTCCTTCATCGAAATGCACTGGCATTGAAGACTGTCAGTAGTTCTTGGGGAAGTCTTGTCTACTAGCGTGAAAACTGTCAATTTCATCAGAGCAAGGGCTGTGAATCATCGCATTTTCAAGTAGTTTTGTCAAGAAATGGGAGCAGAGTATGAAGTTCTTCTGTACCACACAGAGGTTCTTCTGACTTTCCAAAGGATAAATCCTGAAGCGAATGGTTAAACGGAGATCAAAAGTTTCACTTTTTTTGAGAGAAAAATAAAGCCCACTATCAGAACAGTTTGACAGTGATGTGTTCATTCATGGATTGGCCTACTTGACGGATATCCTTGGTTATAAATGAGATAACCCTTTCGATTCAAGGTTCGGGAGTAACCATTATTGATGCTGCTGAAAGAGTGAAAGATTTTCTGGACAAACTGCCGCAGTGGAAGAGGAGATTGGAGGCAGACAACTATGCAAATTTCCAATGTTAAAAGAAACGCTTCAGTAAGATGGAAGTGAAAGGTAGAACACCCTGTCAACTTCTCTGCAGGCAAAATTTTGCTGACATTTGGATACTCTGAAGAACTCTCTTTCAGAGGTTACTTTGGCTCGTATCACCTTAAAGTTGAAACATGGATTCCTAATCTTTTCCTGGCCGACGTGATGAAAACCTTGTCAAAGATGACCTCATTGACCTGGGATCAAACAAAATGTTTCGAAATGAATTCAATTCTAAGAGTCTTGAAAATTTTTGATGTGCATTAGCACAAGCCTACCTTCGTTTGATAAAGCGAGCTATGAGTCCTCTGGTTCCCTTTGCTACCACATACCTTTGTGAATCAAGGTTTTCAGCACTTGTTTCTATCAAAACGAAAAGTCAAAGTAGATTGAATGCTAAAGGAGACATGCGTGTCACCTTGTCAAAGACCACTCCAGAGTTCCATATTCTTATTTAAGGCAAATTGAAACAACCTTCTCATTGAAATAAAGTAGATAACAAGAGTAGTAGTAGTAGTAGTAGTAGGAGTAGTAGTACTATCACTCCAGCAGTAGTAATAGTAGTAGTAGCAGTAGTAGTAATAGTGGTAGTAGTAGTAGTAGTCATAGTAGTAGTAGTATGAACAAGAGGATTGCATATTATGATTATAATTTGATCTGTATTATTCTTTGTTCTATTGATATAATAATAATAATAACAATAATAATAATACTAATAATAATAATAATAATAATAATAATAATAATAAATAATGATAATTTAATAGGAAAAGTAAATTAAAATCAAAGTTTAGTTTTTGTAGTTTATATTTTATGTAGATAAATTTTAATAATATTAAAGAAAAAAAAGAAGGAAAAAGAAAAAAAAAAAAAAAAAAAAAAAAAAAAAATAATTAAAAATATATATATATATATATATATATATATATATATATATATATATATATATATATATATATATATATATATATATATATATATATATATTATATTCTTTTATTATTATTTTATTATTATTTATTATTATTATTATTATTATTATTATTATTATTATTATTATTATTATTATTATTATTTTATTATTTATTTTATTTTTTTTTTTTTTTTTTTTTTTTTTTTTTTTTTTTTTTTTTTTTTTTTTTTTTTTTTTTTTTTTTTTTTTTATTTATTATTATTTATTATTATTATTATTATTATTATTATTTATTATTGTAAATTACTATTATTAATAGTAGTAGTTATAGCTCTTTAATAATAATTATTATTATTATTAGTAGTATAGTATATAGTTATAGCTCTTTAATAATAATAATAATAATAATAATAATTATTATTATTATTATTATTATTGCACCTTTTTATCCTATCCTTTCCA
>SEYY01021955.1:165000-168515 GCA_009176605.1 Armadillidium nasatum
GTGCGTCTAATAAGTATTAGGACCACTGTCATTACACACTCTAAAGTGAAGGAATATTTTGCTTTACCTGTTAACCTTCAACACGCATGCCTCCTACATCAATACACCTCTTGGCACGGTTGTACAACTGGCCAATGCTGTCGTAGTTTGCAGTGACATATCTCTGTAATTGACGTGTCACGTTGGTTTGAATATCCTCAACACTGTCGAAATGACGCCACTTCATGTGTAATTTAAGTATAGGGAATAGAAAAAAATCGGAAGGTAGTGAAGTGCTGTGACGCTTTTCTTCCCGAGAAACGCTCTGACAGTAGACGCATTATGAGAAGGAGCAACAAGAACCAGTCACCAGATTAAACCAGACCTGGCCTAGCAAGTCGGATTCTTTCCAAAAGTCGAATTTTTTTTCCTTTGCTAACATTGAGCTCCTCTGATACCATTCTTAATGACAGATGGCGATTTTCACGCAACATCTGCCTTACCTCCTCAATGTTGTCGTCTGTTCGAGATGTGTTGGGAAAACCTACCCTCGGGTTGTCTTAGACATGTTCCCGACAATCCAAAAGCATTTTACACCACCGGAAAATATTGAAGTGCGTTGTTGCTATATCTTCATAAGCTACACGCACCATTTCAACTGTTTCAGTTGAACTTTCCTAGACTTTCATACAAAACTTTATAGCAATACGTTTGTTCCAAACTACTTTCAATGCCAAACGATGTTTACACCAATACATTCAGTAAATGCACTGATGGAACATCGATCAAGGTACGACCCCGTAACCGTATGGAACACGTACAAACATGCACATATTCACTCGCAAACGGAAGTGGTTGCATGCCCTCTTTACATGTTTTGACAGGTCCTGTCCTAATACTTAGCAGACGCACTGTATATATATATATTTATATATATATTATATATATAATATATATATATATATATATATATATATATATATCTATATATATATATATATATATATATATATATATATATATATATATATATATACTAAGTAAGGAAAGTTATGCATGACCATGCAACGCGCTTGTAAAAAAAAAATAAAAAAAAATAAATAAATAAAAAATATAGAGCAAAAAAAGTTGGCCCAACTTCCCCCGAGCTATATCAAAATTTAAATTATTTTTGCGCGCTTATGAAATAATACTTAGAAAATTGCGATATTTCTTTGTTTAAGCCTTTTACAAAATCCACACATACCCAGAGGGGTAATTAAAACTATTCCAAAATGCCCAAGACTTCCAATCTCTCCACAAGATTACTCAGAATTCTAACCTGACCTCTCGTACGCGGGTCAAGGCTACGTTAGGGCGTATTCGGTTTCAAAGTTGAGCTCCATATTATTCATTTCAGAGTAGTTTTTGTAATAATAATAATGATAATAATAATGATAATAATAATAAATAATAATAATAATAATAATAATAATAATAATAATAATAATAATAATAATAATAATAATAATAATAATAATAATAATAATAATAATAATAATAATAATAATAATAATAATAATAATAATAATAATAATAATAATAGCAGAAAGAAGAAGAAATTAGGAAAATAATTATAAAAAATAATAATGATAATAATAATAATATATAATAATAATAATAATAATAATATAAAATAATAATGCAGAAAAGGAATGGAAAATAATTATAAAAAATAATAATAATAATAATTTAATAATAATAATAATACTAATAATATAATAATATTAATAATAATATAATAAAATAAAATAAGAATAAGAATAAGAATAGAATAAATAATAATAATAATGATAATAGCAGAAAGAAGAATAAATTATAAAATAATAATAATAATAATAATAATAATAATAATAATAATAATAATAATAATAATAATAATAATAATAATAATAATAATTAAAAATAAAAACTTCCCCTGTAGGACCCACCTAAAGTAACTTTCGGCAAACGGTGAGGAAACGTTTCTTCAACTCGGTGTCGGTCTCATCTGAGTTGCTGTCGTATATTGCAAAAATTGTCCCGTTGGGACAAGGGGTAAAAATGTCACAACATTTTTTTCAGTTAATTTCTTATTGGAAAATTCATCCATAAATCTATTAATAGTGGTATTTATCTGGAATTTTTCAATTTCCAATTTGTTCTTTTCATTAACCTCTTTTTCTTGTCATTTCACCACCTATTCACATCTGTGCCAAAGACTCCACCCTTCATAATTTCTTTTATTTTTAAAGATGTCCCAGCTAACTGAAAATATTTAATGCTAAGAAGGTGGTATTGGATAAAATTACGTTTGACCATTCAAGAATTTGTAACTGGGGCAGTGAAAACATGGACTTTTTCAATACTTCAAAAACTCAGTTTCTTTCTATCTTCCTATTTGACGTAATATTCAATTAAAACCTTTACCTTTACTTATTATCCTTGATGTGTCTTTTTTTCTCTCTTCATCCTTCTTGGAAAGATCATATTATTTCTCTTATTAAAAAAAAAAGCTTCAAAAAAGTCTAAAGTTTTAGACTTTACATCACTTTAGCAGCTTTTACGGAGTCAGCTTTACATATTTTGGTGATTTCACATGCACAGCTCTCAAGGTAAGTGCTTTTCGTTTTCAACTCCTTCCACCTCACTGATTTTCTAACATTAGGAGAATCAGAAAGAGAAAAAAGACGGAGAGAGCGACACTAACAGAGAGTGAGATGGAGAGAGATACTGAAAGAAAAAAAAAGAGAGAAGGGGGACAGAAAATAAGAAGAGACAAAAATAGTAAGAGAGAGTAACAGAAAAGGAAAAAAGAGAGAAAGAATAGTCAGTAAGAGAGTAAGAGACAGAAAGAAGAACGAAAAAAGAGAAATATAGACAGAAACAGAAGAAAGGAAATAAAAAGAAAAATGAAACAGGAATAAATGAAATGAGACAGAAAGAGAGAAATAGCGAGAGAAAAAGGGGAGAAGAAGCAGAAAGTAACAGAAAGGTTAAAAACGTAAATGAGACAAAAAAAGAGAAATAGCGAGAGAAAAAGAGAAAAGAGAGAAAAAAAGAAAAAAAAGGATAAAAAAAAAGAAAGACAGAAACCGAGAAACAGAAAGAGAATGAAAAGAATGTGATTATATATTCAAAAATATTTTTTTTTCAAATTTTAAATGAATATATTTTGATTTGAACTTGCATAAAAAAGGAATTATTATGCCTACACTTACACTTTAAGTGTAAATACACTTATTACACTTGAACTTTAAGTCTGAAAATATTTATTGCCTTTACACTTTAAGTGTAAATACACTTATTGCCTTTACACTTCCAGATTTAAACGCACACTTATTACACACACACTTTACGGTTAAATACACTAATATTTAAATACACCTACAACAATATACTTATATTTAAATACACCTACAACATTTACACTTTACCTTTCAACCCGATTATTATACTTACACTTTCTGTCAAAATACACTTAATCCACTTACACTTTCTGTCTAAATACACTTAAT
>SEYY01021956.1:15000-17500 GCA_009176605.1 Armadillidium nasatum
AAAAAAAAAAAAAAAAAAAAAAAAAAAAAAAAAAAAAAAAAAAAATTTTTTCTTTCTTTTTTAATTTTTATTTTTTTATTTTTTTAATTTATTATATATATTTAATATATATATATATATATATATATATATATATATATATATATATATATATATATATATATATATATATATATATATATATATATATATATATATATATATATATATATATATATATATATATATATATATATATATATATATATATATAGATAATATGTGGCTAATGCAAATTTAATGCAAATTCAAGTAATACAATGAGTGAATTTCATTAATTAATATTTTAAATATATTAATATATTTTATCAAATTAAAAATTCGTTCATCATAAAAAAAAAAAATAAAAAAGTTAAAAAAAAAATTTTAAATTCGCATTAAATTTAAATTATTATATTATTATTATTATTATTATTATTATTATTATTATTATTATTATTATTATTATTATTATTATTATTATTATTATTATTATTATTATTATTATTATTATTATTATTATTATTATTATTATTATTATTATTATTATTATAGTTTTATTCCTCTTTATTTTAATATAAGTTGGATTTTCTCTTCCATTTTCAAGATTTTTTGTTCTTCTATTTCTTCTACTTGCTGACCGGTTCCATCCTCCAACTTCGGACATTATCAGAGTTTGGATTTTAAAAGTTAAATGACTTATTTTCAAATATTGAAAGATTATTAACAAAGTAGTTAATTTATTTATCATAATCTACTTTGTTAATTTTTAAAAATTTATAATTGTAATTAACTTTTAAATTAAATTATTCATCTTCTAGAATCCAAGCTCTCATGATGTCCGAAATTGGCGCACGAAACTGGTCAGCAAATATAAGAAATAGAAGAATAAAAAATCTTTTGAAAATAGGAAGAGAAAATCCAAACTGATATTAAAATAAAAAAAAATTTTTTATTTTATTATTATTATTATTATTATTATTATTATTATTATTATTATTATTATTATTATTATTTTTATTATTATTATTTATTATTATTATTATTATTATTATATTATTATTATTATTATTATTATTATTATTATTATTATTATTATTATTATTATTATTATTATTAGTATTATTATTAGTAGTAGTAGTATTAAAATATTTTTTTATTGTTTTTTTATTATCATTGATATTATTATTATTATATTATTATTATTATTATTATTATTATTATTATTATTATTATTATTATTATTATTATTATTATTAATTTATTATTATTATTATTATTATTATTTAATTATTTTTTTGGTAATTATTATTATTATTTGAATATAATTCTTTTCATTTACTTATTTCTGTGTGTGTGTGTGTGTGTGTGTGTGTGTGTGTGTGTGTGTGTGTGTGTGTGTGTGTGTGTGTGTGTGCTTGCGTGCGCGTGTGCT
Source organism: Armadillidium nasatum (assembly GCA_009176605.1). Classification (NCBI taxonomy): domain Eukaryota; kingdom Metazoa; phylum Arthropoda; class Malacostraca; order Isopoda; family Armadillidiidae; genus Armadillidium; species Armadillidium nasatum. The sequence goes on from SEYY01021956.1 coordinate 16,454, forward strand.
CATGTGTGTGTGTCAAAGATCAAAGTAAGAAATTTTTGGCGCGCTTTTTTCAATTCTCATTAAAAAATGGCGCCAAAAATTAGCGGTTAATTAAATTGAAAGAAGAAAAATGTATCTCTAGCTGTAATTGGCGTTTAAATGACGCTCAGAAGAAGTTTTCCCTTTGTAGTTTTTTTGTTTGATGTTTTTATTATTTATTTATTTTTTTGATGTTGAGATAATTGCTGATTGCGATGTTGATGTTGATGTTGATGTTGATGTTGATGTTGATGTTGATGTTGATGTTGATGTTGATGGTGATGGTGATGTTGCGGTTGATGCTAATATTGATGATGGTAATTTTAAATGACTTCATTAACGGTAATTTAGATGTATTTATTACTGTGACTGTGATATTACTGTTGATGATGTTTAATATTATTATTATTATTATTATTATTATTATTATTATTATTATTATTATTATTATTATTGCTATTATTTTTATTATTATTATTACAATTATTATTATTATTATTATTATTATTATTATTATTATTATTATTATTATTATTATTATTATTATTATTATTATTATTATTATTATTATTTATTATTTATTATTATTATTATTATTATTATTATTATTATTATTATTATTATTATTATTATTATTATTATTATTATTATTATTATTATTATTATTATTATTATTATTAAAAATTTAAACAGTTCAATGAAAATATTTAAAAATGGCAAATAATAAAAAAATAAATAAATAAATAAATAATTTATATATATATATATATATATATATATATATATATATATATATATATATATATATATATATATATATATATATATATATATATATATATATATATATATATATATATATATATATATATATATATATATATATATATATATATATATATATATATATATATATATATATATATATATATATATATATATATATATATATATATATATATATATATATATATATATATATATATATATATTATATATATATATATATATATATATATATATATATAT